>KB445797.1:1174023-1304494 GCA_000320605.2 Gelatoporia subvermispora B
AGCCTGAATATGGTCCGGCTTCTTCAAGAACGTCTTCACTCTGTTGACCAGCTCCTGAGGGGGCATTTTCTTGGGATATGTAAAGACGGTCCTTCGGATACTCGTTGATGCAAGAGCGATGCACCAATACTGCTTGCCGCTCTTTGTCGTCACATTCTCTACAGTGCACCATCGATCCACATCTGCATCATCCACTAGCGCCCATGCCGCTCGACTTCTGAGGCATTCGCGGGAGATAGGCGTATCATCTGGTCCAAGTCCTTTTTCAATGCCGATCTCTAATAGCCACTGGGGGTTGAGCAGGAACCCGTAAAATTGCACCATCTGTGCGAGAATCTAACACGGAATTAGTCTGGAGGACAGCGATCAGGACAAGAGCGAACCAAGCTGTGCGCAACCAAGAGGGGGTACTCTTGTTGAGGGCGTGCTAAAGGTATGGACGGAGTGGTTTGTACTGGTTTATGCATATATCCTGGTTGAACTTGCTAGCGCCATGATCATGTGAGCGTTCTCGCAGCGCACCAAGCTTCGATTGTGGCCGCCGATCTTCTCCCGCTTCGTTGTATTGCGTGATGCAGAAGTGCGTTCTATTTGCGCTGCCTACGCAGTTTCTCCACTGCGCTTCACTGATGTGCATGGTGGCAAGGCCACTACGCAGGCTTTCGGCGGGATGTGGTCGTGATTCTAGCATTATGAGTGGCATTGGACGAGCAGGATGGCTCCATTTACACTCATTTATATTCGCCCTCCGTAACGGCATGCCTACTATCGAACAGCTTCCAGGCTTTCTCAAGGCCATCTTCGGACTGAAAGGCACTCTTGCCCGAAATCTCGGATATTCTCATCTGAACAATATTCATAGATATCGTAGTACGTACAAGCATATCTGGCAGACCGTCACCGCTGACCCGTGGATCAAGCCCACCCCTCTGGACTCGCTGGAATCAAGCAAACGCTTCAAGAGCTGAAGGAGTATGTGAAGCAAGTTTCCCGTTGTACACTCACTCGCGATGAGTCCGCGGAGAAGAAATGTGCATCGGAGTTCAACAATGCGACAGTAGTCGCGGTAACACCGTACATGAGGACTCGGTCCGGTCCGTCAATAGCTCTGTTCACTCTGCGGTGAGCAACTCGGAGCACAAGTGTGAAAGCGAGGCCTTGTGTCCATCCAATAAGGCAAAGACGAGGAAGAGTTCGCGCTTCGGAAGGACCCTCAATTCAACAGTCACTGCAGCGGTGCACCCTAGTCTCTGTCTAAAGGAGAAAAGGTCGCAAGAGGATGCACGAGCGTCCAATTCCGCCGCTACCAGCAACTCTATCGGCGACATCGGAAATTCCGGACAGAGATCTGCGGACAAGAAGAAGGGTGAGCAGAATGACAAGAAGGTCACTCCTGGAAGCAAGTAGTCCTCTGATGTCATGTTGACATGATGTAGGTACGTATGCCGCTGGCCGACGCGGGCTGTAGCTACTTTTCTCTCCATACTCCTCGTGGAATTTGACTTCGATGTATCGATCCACCATGTTTTACTAAAGCGGTGACATGTAAATGATACAGATTCAAATGAAGGGATGTTCAGACCTAAGTATCGAGCTTTGCGCTTTCTCACATCGGCGCCATATCTATCTGAGCCATCTCAAACCTATCCCGCCGTACATCAGGACGAAGTTTGTCTCGCGCTGTATCCGATTGACTACAGGTTACATTTGAACGTCTCGCATCCTGTCCCTATGCGTGTCAGTTGCTCGATATTAACCAGCGCTGTCAGCTGTCGCTATCGAGCATACATGATGTGCGATTGAGGATAGAAAGGGTTTCACGACTCCTGTGGCCGGCTCAGTGCTCTACCCCGCACTAATTCCCAATGTCATATACTTCGTAACCATAAGTATAGATACCAACCTGGACAGCGGGAAGAGGTGTCTCAGGAGACTCATCAATCGAACCACGCTCCCCAAAGGAAAGATATGATTCTACATATTTGCTACACGTTAATCCCAAGCAGACTTCCACCACCTAGGGTCTACTATGGGGTCCTTCATCAATGCCTCTTTCAATGCGTCAATCCGTTCCTGAGGAGGCATGCGCCCTGGGATGTAAATAGTCTCGCGAGGGTCTGTCGAAGCAATTGCGAAGCACCACTCCTGATGCATTCCACGCGTAAATACCCTGACAAACGTGCAGCACTTGGTCACCCTTGCTTCCTTCATAATGTACCATGCTGCTTCGGAGAGTGTTCGGTCATATGCACTGGTAGTTTTGGTGGTTCCCAGTCCCAGGTGGAGCCCAAGACCCACCAGCCACTTTTCGTCGCAGAGAAAGCCGAAGTATTTGACCATTGCGAAGATACGCACAAGAACTTCTGTGGTGACATCGAAGGAATTAGAGGATGGAAGACTGTTACTTCAGTGAGACCTGTCATATCATACCTGATGGGTGTCAAGACGCAGGTAAACCCGGTAGCGTGCGACGGAGGAATGGAAGTCGATTTCTGAAGTTGGTGGCCCTAAGGAGCCAGGTCTCATGCCCAATATTCGAACTGTGGCTCATCTTGGGTCACGTGCTCATGCGGGTCCGGTAGGAGGAAGAAGTGATTTCATTCACGGACCACGGTAAGTCTATCTGTGCACGTTTTATGTATTTATTCAGCACATATTGTACAGCGGTATCGTGTAGGAGAACTCGTGGAGTATGTTGACTATTCCGTCAATAGACCCGGTGTTAATGAACAAGCTGGATTGCAGCGGTGCGTGATCTCTCTCGGTTTGAACATCTCACATGTCGATCCTTCCGATATCATCTCAGAATGTGATAGAGCAAATCCCATTTCGATCGTTATTGTGCATCGTGCATAGGTTACAACTACCCGAAAACGCCGGCCGAGATATCTAGCAGTCCAATCTTCGACCATGATCAGAATGTGTTCCACCACCACATTGGCTGAACACGGTCCGGCTTCTCCAGTATAGCCTTCACTCGATCGACCAAGAGTTGAGGGGGTATATTGCGAGGCGTATACACAGTCTCCCGAGGGTCTATTGACGCGAGAGCGATGTACCAGTATGCCTTCCCATCTTTGTCCGAGTCGCGACATTCACCACACCGCACCAATCGTCTAATGTTGCCTCCGCCAGAAGGTCCCATGCGGCACGGGTCCTTAGACATTCGCGGTCAAGGAATGACTCGTCTGACCCAAGACCTTTCTCGACACCACGCTCCAACATCCGTTGCGAGTGGAGCAGAAATCCGTAGTATTGTTCGCTGCACCTCGCGTGTGGACAATGGCCTCAGAACATATTTCTCTTAGTTGTACAACACGATTGTGACGGCCCGAAACAATTTTTCTGTGTACTCACTGACTTCCACATCGAATTGCAACGCGACCCTGAGGAGCGTGCGCAGACAGACGCCGTGGAAGACGCGTCGCAGTGGCCATCTCGTGGCTCTCGTATTTCAACGGCACGACTTCAACTTCGCCCTATTAGGCAGGAGAGGGGGGAGGGTACCCGGTGTCTGGGTGGGCGGTTGGTGTCTGGCGTTCAAATCCCGCACCCCTCTTGGTGTTCGCAGAAGAATGAGTGGCAAATTCTTACGAAGGACGTTGTTTGCAGAGGTGCAAACTCAGTTGCTGGCATACATTATATGCACTGCTTGAATTAGACGACGCTACGGTTAGCAAGCGCTTGCAAGACGCGAGGCGGGACCCCGGGAATGGCACGAGTCCGGAAGGAGGCTCGTAATCAGGGACAATTCATTCAGTGCATATCTAACCAAAGCGGTTTCTCCAATAAGAAAAGATGGCCATGGAACATTCATTAATAACATCGCTCGTCTACACCTGCTGCGCCTGTGACCGCTATCAAGAAATGGCCTTCCACCACATCGCTTGAACATCGTCCGGCTTGTTCAAGAAGGCCCTCATCTCATCGACGAGCTCCTGAGGGGGCATATTGTTGGGATAGGTGTAGACACTTTTTCGGCGACTCGTCGACGCAAGAGCGATACACCAGTACAAGTTTCCAGTCTTCGTCATGACATACTCGACCGTGCACCACTTGTCTGCCCCTGCATCTTGCACAAGCTTCCGAGCAGCTCGACATTTGAGGCACTCGCGTGAAATCGGAGTGTCGCTTGATCCAAGCCCTTTCTCGATCCCGAATTCCAACAGCGCCTCGTGGTTGAGCAGGAACCCATAAAATTCCACCATATTCGAGGAGGATCTGATCAAGAGTTAGCCTGAGTGATGGGTTTTCAGTCAAACGGAGACACACTAACGTGTATTCTGGTACGTTTTTCGAGCGGTGGAAAGAGGGGCGAATTCTAATGCGAGTGTTCTGGGAGATCCGGAGGTGGTCCGTAGTGGGTTATATACTCTGGTTGAACTAGCCGGCACCACGATCATGTGAGCGGAAGGAAAGCGTCAACTGTGGCCACCGATATTCCTCCGTACTCCTGTACGCTGCTTAGATTCGCTGAGCGCTCTGCTTGCATCACCGTATCGACGGCTTTGACTGCCACTACACAGCTGTGGTGGCCTGTGAAATATGCTTGCGCTCTCTGGAATGTGGCCGACTTCCAACCTCATAAAATGGCACGGGCAAGAATGATAGCATCCATACGCACTCTGATTACCTGTCCTCCCTACTGTCTTTCCCTATGCCTACAATCAAACAGCTCCCCGGACGCCTCAAGGCATTCTTCGGCATGAAAGGCATCTTTGCCCGGAGCCTGGGATATTCTCGCAAATTTAACCCGCGGAATCTAGAGTTCATGTGGTATCCTCTCTGGGGCCATGCTATCCATGAGACTTTTCGAGACATGGAGAACGTCCTTGTTGCACATCAATTCCCTATCTGGCTGGATCCATCTGAGTGGCCAGATCTGACTAACCTCGGTGAAGACGAGCATCAAGAACGCCCCGAAGATAGCGCGGGACCCTCTGCACATGCTGAGCGAGTAATTAGGACTAAAATTCCCTTTGGAACGAAAGAAGATGCGGTTGGGGGACCATCACCCTCGGAGTCAATCTCATTTTTATCCAAGGGCATCACGGCCCCGCTACGGAACGCTTCGAGCCAAATCATCGATACAGCTGTCCTCGTCGTAGAGGCCATTCCAGTGGAAGATTCCATCAGGCGTTATGGAGGATACCGGGTCTCCGAACTATGGGTACCCATTATCATCGAGATCAAGAAGTGTCTGCGTCGCCATTATACAGCCGAGGAAATGGAAGCACAGACTTCCGGGCACGTCGCGACCATGGAAGCCCAGATCTATACACAGGCTGCGTACGTGTTCGCAAAGTTTCGCCGCATGCAAGAGCTTGTGGCGATTGCAGGAGTCGGCGATTATTGGTGCCATGCCACCATCCGTCGACGTGCAGATCTTTCGGAGTCACAGTTGAATGATATTCGTCGGGGTAGAAGCACGACCGGCTACAAATCCGTTCATGAGACCGTCAAGGCCGACCACTGGAGCACGCCCATCCCGCTGGATTCTCAGGAATCAGATGAGCGTTTCTCTTTGCTCAAGACGTATGTGAAGACATTTATTGCGACTCACGAAGGCTTCCCTGGGACTGGACCTGAATTCGGGGCTGACGACCTGGACAGCATTGCGCGCGAGTGTCATGTTCATTCCGGTAACAGCTCTCCCCAGTCCGATGCAAGCAACGCTGTGCACGAGGTCGGGGGCAATATTCCCAACAAGGCGAAGAAAGGAAAGTCTCGTCGCCGCGGAAAGACTATCAAGACGACTCTCACTGAAGCAGTGCGATCTAGCGTCCGGCTGAGGGAGAAAATTTCTCAAGAGAACGCCGAAGCTTCGAGTTCCGGCCCCGCTGGCAGTTCTACCGTCAATGTCGCAAGCTCTGAACAGGCGCATGTAGGCAAACAGAAGGGTAAGAAACGTGACGGGAAGAAAACCACTCGTGGCAGGAAGTAGTCTTCTGATCTGAATATTGACACGACTGACAGGTTTGTATGCCAGTCGGCCGACGGCTGCTCGACGCAGGCTAGGTCTATCTTCTTTTCTATACTATCGTGATGCCAAAGTTTGATGTATTGTTCCACGTACTGTATCAATGCGTCGATGTATGTAATTGACACAGATCCTACTATATCGATCCTCAGTCCTTAATACCGAAATTTGTGCGTCGTCGGTGCCACATGCAGTTGAACCGTTTCAGACGCATCCCGCGCTGGAGCGTGGCGACGCTTATTCGATGGTCCGTCTGATCATGCTCAAAATGACTCGCGTCTCAAATAATGAGTACGAGGGGTTGTTCATGTGCTTGTGACCTGTGCACGTACGACCAGCCAGTGAGTCGAATGCTCAAGGAACCATAGTTACAATACGAGAACACCATTATCATCGTGGGCCAGTGCTGGGTGTGCAATACCCACCTCTTTGATCAATCTTAGTCTAAGCATGCAGATGGAACTTAAATTTCGCAGTAATGGACAGCCACAAGTTGCAGTAATGGACAGCCACAAGTTATGCTCATTGAAGTCAAGATGTATGCTTTACAGCTCTCATACAGGCCACAGACGGGTAGTATCAAGCGTATGATAGCGGGCGTGGTGTAATAAGATATCAAACAGCTGACGTTCTCGAAGAGTTCGATTTTGCCGCCAATCGGTGATACGTAGTTCGTATTCGTTGATTAGCGCCTTCTCGACTTCTCGGTGGTAAAAGTGCACGATGTATCAACGAGAGCAGATTAGCTGCGGATGTGGCTTCATGAACTCGATCTAGCAATAGAGGCATGTTCGATAATTCTAGTATCTTGGAAACACGTCCAGCGTAGGTCTGTCACTTGGCGGCGGCGGCGAAGAAACTGTGGACAGGTGTGAATGATACAGACATCCACGAAGAGACGACGCTGAAGCGGCGTTCAATCAATGAGCAGTAGCCGCATGGGGCAACATTTGAGCCTCCGAACAACCTCTGAGTCACTTTCGTGCAACAAAACCACACAATTAGCGCTCGAGTTGCCCACTCTTGACAATAACTCACAACATTTGTATTGCAGGAACCCATCACCATCATCCTCTAGCTCCGACATCGTGGGGCGAGTACGCTCATCTGATCAGTGGTTCACAATGCACCAGATCGACATCGACGCCCGTTACCCGACGTCCCCGTCGACATAATTCCCAAACATGCGCTGGCGTTCACTTGAGCTGATGCATTCTTCGGTCCGTGACATCCGCTAACCAACTATCTGGGCCCGGTATCCCCACGCAATTGCGGTTCGTCAGAAAGGGCAGCAATCTACTCGTCCGGTGTTTCGGATGTGTATGTTGAGGTTTGCGGTATCCCCGATATCACCGTCGCGAATCCCTTCGAATCGAAAACATCTAGCTATGATCTTTTGTGAACTGCGAGCAAGCCACATAGTCAAGCCTAACGATCATATCTAGAACACTTACCAAGGAACGGGTCCGATCGCCGCAGCAAGGCTGGCCCACCTTGTCACCAGCAGAACATAGGCGCCATGGGTCGTGAATGCTTGATGAACGGTATCCAGAGGAATGAAGTCGCAATGCTAGAAGTAGGCGGTGACCAAGATGAAGGGAATATACGTCATGTAGAACCCACAATTATGCCCATATGTTGCCGCAATGGTACCCTCTCCGTTCAGGAGCCGAGTAAGTGTTTCATGGTCACTCGGCCAGGTGTACGACGCCGCGGGATGCTGCTAAAAAGAAATAGTTGAATTGGGTCAGCTGTAACCTTGCGGAATCAGTCATATTCACATCTACCATGCTATCTGAGGCCTAGTTGGATATGCATGAGATCGTGGCCTAAGGTGTATAACATGACTCTTCTGTGTCGCACGATGCCAGTTGTAGTAAAACGTTGAGGCGGTGAGGGCCCTGAATTTGGATATGCTGAGTTTTTAACTCTTCGGAGATGATGAATGCTTCCGGTACGAGAAGCGAAAAACACCAATGCGCTACAGGCGGCTCACAAGTAGTCGCAGTGTAACGATGTTCGGGTCCCAGCGAATCTTGAGCAGGTGGTATACCGTATACGAGGACACCTGGTCCATAGCAGTCACCGCCAATATGCTCAGCGTGAGCGGTCAGTATTCTCTTTTAACAAGGAGAACATAGATTGAGTCAACATCCCTTTCACCAGAACAGTGGGACTCACGAATGCAGACTATTGTGCAGGTCTGGGCGGCAGAAAGCAGCCACGCGTAACCTCGGCCTAGGGTTAGGGGCGCTTTATTTGTATACATTTGTACACCCACGCCGGGTGTATGACGAACTGGTTCGTCGGCCGAGTAAACATACGACGCGATCTCCACCTGGCAACGCACGATGGTAGATCTGGGGCAGTCCGAGTCATCGCATCTGACAACGTATTGAGACAATGAAGTGGGTTAACGCGGAAACGCGACCTTGAAGAGGCAGAGGATGTGAAGTACAGTCCAAAATCCTATTGTCCTTTAGGTTTTAGAAAATGACTCACCAGTGCCTGTCTTCGAATACTATTTCCTCCACGACACGTCCTGACAATTCGTTATCATATGTTCAGCCCGTGATTCCACACGGTTCAACGTTCTAGTTGTGTCAGATGCATCAATTTAGAACGATCTGAGTTGCGGCTCCAACGCAGATGGAGCCACCGAGATTTGTGGTGCGAAGTAGATCTCCCAAAGCAAGGAACTGTTTCCAATACACGATACGAGTTCAGATGCAGCTCGGGGGATTCGGAAGCGCAGCGAAGTGGTGGGAGGAGAGTGCCTGGTGGAAGGGACACGGCTTATTGTTTGGGCGTGGGAATAATAGCAGAGAGCGCATTATGGGCGCCTACTTACAGCCATTGTCTCGCTTGGACAGTAGACAATAAAGACAAAAAGCTATGGCTTGCACGACGGCCCATCCTCCATCTCTCTCGTTCTCTACCATCTACCATCCCCATTCCAATGCGCGACGCCGTGCTCGACATGGCGGCGACGCCCACAACCGCGACAACACCAGATGCATCGAGCTGCCACCTTCCGCCAACACCTCAATCTACCAGCACACTCAACGTTTCCGCCGACCAGACAACCCAGGCAACACCACAGACACCACCAAATGCCACTCCACAACCATCACTACGGCTCCTCTTCTCCCTAGTCCCCCGCCGTGACATGTACCTCCTCGTCTTTCCGGCGATCCTCACCTCGATGTTCGCGGGCGGGATCGCACCATTCATGACATACGTAATCGGTCAAGCATTCGACGCGTTCGCAGACTTCCCGGTCACACCAAACCCCCCGGAGGCAGCAAAGCAACAACTTCTGCACAGCGTAGGCATCACTGCTATCGAGCTGCTGGCGCTCGCGGTCGGCGCTCTGGCCCTCAGCAGTGTCACATCGAGCCTCTGGATCTGGGCGGGCGAACGCAACCTCATGTCTGTCCGCAAGCGTGTATACGCTGCCGTGACGCGCAAGGACATGGTGTGGTTCGACACCAAGATGGGCGCAGACGAGTCTGTCCAGACAGAAGGCGACGGCCCGGTAGGCGCTGGTGGGTTGATGGCCAAGTTCGCCAGGTGAGTAGATATTTGATCCCGAGGCAGTCGACACACTGACAATGCATTGTGTAGGGAGACAGACGATGTTCGTATGGGATCGTCTCTGGCAGCTGGATATGTCATTCAGTATACAACAACCACACTCACCTGTCTCATCCTCGCCTTCACGCGCTCTTGGTCGCTGACCTTCGTCATCCTTTCTGCCGTCCCCGCGCTTATGCTCATCCAAGGCTTCTCGCAAGCTGCAGTGACACCCGCACTCGCTGCTGAGCGCGCACAGACCGCTACCGCCGCGTCACGCGCAGACCGCGCCCTCGCAGCGATCGCGACCGTCAAGGCACATAATGCGCAGGAGTTCGAGCAGAAGCAGCTACAGAGCGTGCTCGCACGCGTGCAGGCCGCTGCACAGCGTTGCACCACAATTTGGGGCGTAACGAGCAGCCTCGCACAGTTCGTCATGATGGCGATGTTCGTGCAGGGCTTCTGGTTCGGCTCCAGGCTCGTCCGCGAGGGCAAGAACAGCGCAGGCGATGTCATGGCCGTGTTCTGGGCGTGCCTCATCGCGACAAGCAACCTGCAGATGTGCGTGCCGCAGCTCATTGTACTCAACAAGGGCAAGTGCTCCATGGCTGCATTGCTCGCTCTTGCCGAGTCAGATGCCGACGCGCCTGCGCCTGCGCTCCCCGGTACACCGTCGTCTGCTTCGTTTAGCCATCCCAAACTGGCTCGCAGGGCGACCCACCTGAAGAAGATCGTGCCTCGAAAGTGCCATGGCGAGTTCACTCTCCAGGACGTTTCGTTCGCCTACCCGTCCCGGCCAACCGTTCCTGTCTTGAGCCACATCAGCCTCTACCTTCCTTCGCACGAGACTTCATTCATCGTCGGTGGGTCAGGCTCTGGCAAGTCCACCATTGCAGCGCTGCTCCTTCGCATGTACAACGCGACCTCTGGCGATATCCTACTCGACGATCAGGACGTTGCGTATCTCGACGAGCCGTGGTGTCGTGCGCACGTTGGCGCAGTCAGCCAAGGATGCGTTCTCTTTGACGGAAGTGTGCACGACAACGTTGCCATGGGCGTGGCAGCTCCAGGGTCTGGACGCAAGCCACAGGACGTCACCAGGAAGGAAGTCGAGGCCGTTTGCCGAGCAGCTCTCATGCATGAGTTCGTCTCTGACCTACCTAATGGCTACGACACCCAGCTCGGAAATGGTGGCGCCAACCTATCCGGTGGACAGAAGCAGCGGCTGGCCATTGCACGGGCCTTGCTGCGCAACCCGACGGTCCTTATTCTTGGTGAGTGAGCCACAAATGTGCACCGAGCAATATTACTGACCCCAGAGCAGACGAAGCGACCTCCGCGCTGGACGCAACTTCTCGTATTCTCGTCTTCGAGGCGATCAAGCGCTGGCGGCAGAACATGAGCACGATCGTGATCACTCACGATCTCTCGCAGGTCGGCCCTGAGGATTTCGTTCACGTCTTGCGTGAGGGCGCCCTGGTTGAGCAAGGCTTCCGCAACGTGCTCGAATCTTTCCCCGAGAGCGTCTTCCGGCAGATGGTCGACAGCCAGCACGCTACCGGTGGTTTCCCGACCAAGAGCGATGACGAGCCCGCGCCCGCTCCTGTCGAGATCTTGGAGAGGCAGGAAGAAGAAAGGGAAGAAGAAATACAACTCACCACCAACACCAAGAACCTCAGACATCAGAGCGTCTTGCCTGCCTACCGTCCTCTAACCATGGGGAACTGGATGTTCGATGCCGTCGCCGAGCTCACCAAGCCCACAGCAGCTCTCCCACCGACCGTACAACCTCCTCGCGAGTCTCGGGTTCTCAGCCGCTATATCCCGATGGACGACCTCGAGTCGCAGCGCACGAAGGCCGAGCGTCGGAAGACCCTCCACATTGACATCCCTTCTCTTGCATCCCCCGCTGCGACACACAAAACGCTCAGCCACCGCTACAGCCTGCAGTTCACCCCTGTATCTCCTAGTTTCACCTTTGACCGCTCTCCGACCATGATTGTCGACGACGATGACTTTGACCAAGAAAAACTGGCCATCGAGCGTAGCGCTGCTCAGGTTATGCAACAGCGTACGAAACGCGCACGGACGCGATGGGATGAGAAGAGCCTAGCAGCGCTGTCTTCAATTAAGCTCGACTTGCCCGAAGAGGCCAATACAGCCGCAGCTGCGCCCGCTGCACCTCAGCAGTCCTTCAAATCTCTCCTCCGCGACATCTACCCCACTATCCCGCACAAACCACTCGTCGTCGTCGGTATCCTCGTGTGCTTTGCCAGTGGCTCCGTGACACCCATCTTCTCCTATCTCCTTTCGCGTCTCATGTTCGAAGTCTCCATCGGTGCCCAGGATGTCTCCATCATCAACCTCTACGGCGGGATCGTCCTTGGTATCGCGGCTGCCGACGGCCTGCTCATCGGCCTCAAGTACTATGTGATGGAGACTGCGGGAATAAGCTGGGTAACGCGTATCCGCGACACCTGCTTCCGCCGTGTACTCGCGCAGGACAAGAAGTGGTTCGATGAGCCCGAGCACTCTGCTGCCCGCCTCGTCCAGGTCCTCATCAAGGACGGCGACGATGCGCGCTCGCTCATTGCGACGGTGCTCTGCCAGGCAGCGGTTGTTACATCGATGCTCGGCATCGGCCTCATCTGGGCTCTTGTACGCGGGTGGCAGCTGACGCTCGTCGGTTTCGCGATCGCGCCAGTGTTTGCTCTTACGATGGCTGTGCAAACGAACCTGGTGGCCAAGTGCGAGCTCCGGAACAAGCGCGCGCGCGAGGAGGTCGCGAAGAGCTACTACGACGTAAGTAACCTCCCTCTGATGGTGTATATCGTTACTTACAGTATAACAGGCGGTTTCGAATGTTCGCGCTATCCGCGCAATGGGCTTTGAGGACACCTTCCAGGAGAAGTTTGACAACTTTGTCGATTCCGCACTTCGCATGGGTGTCCGCGGGGCATTCATTGAAGGCTGCACTTACGGTGTCGCCAGCGCCTTGATCTACTTGGCTGAGGCCCTTCTTTTCTACGTCGGCGCGGTGCTCATTGCGCGGGGCACGTATTCGTACCTGCAAATGGTCCAGGTCCTCAACCTCGTCGTGTTCTCCGTCTCCATCGGTTCGCAGCTCATGGCTTTCAGTGCGTTTATCTCCCTTGAGACTTGCTCTTGACCGATCCTGACGTTATCCTGCAGCTCAACGCATCGCAAAGTCCATCCAGGCCACGCGTGACTTCAACGAGCTCCTCAAGCTCTCCGAGACCGACACCGATGAGCAGCGCGGCGTGCTGCACCCCCCCATCTACGGCCCCGTCGCCTTCGAGGACGTCTCCTTCGCCTACCCCGCGCGCCCCGACGTCCCCGTGCTGCGCGACCTCTCGCTCACGCTCAACGCCGGCGAGTGCGTCGCGCTCGTCGGCGCGTCCGGCTCGGGGAAGAGCACCGTCGCCGCGCTGCTGCAGCGGCTGTACGAGCCCGCGGCGGGGCGCATCACGGTCGGCCCGCGCGGGTACGCAACGGAGCTGCGCGCGACGGACGTGCACCACCTCCGCGCGGGGCTCGCGGTCGTCTCGCAGCAGCCGCACCTCTTCGACGCGAGCGTCTCCGCGAACATCGCGTACGGCGCGCAGCTCGCGTCCGACGCGGTCCGCACGGCTGCGCAGCAGGCGTACATCGCGGACTTTGTCGAGTCCCTCCCGCAGGGGTACGACACGAACCTCGGCGAGAACGCCGCGCTTGTGTCTGGCGGCCAGGCCCAGCGCCTGCAGCTCGCGCGGGCGCTCGCTCGGGCGCCCCAGGCTGGCGTACTTATCTTCGACGAGGCGACAAGCGCGCTTGATGGCGCAAGCCAGGGTGCGGTGCTCGGCGCGCTCCGGGAGATTATGAAAGGTCGGACGGCGCTCGTTGTGACGCACAAGCTCGCTGCTATGCAGATGTGCGACCGCGTCGTCGTGATGCAAGACGGACGGATCGCCGAGGAGGGCACGTATGACGAGCTCATTGCCAAGCGCGGCGTCTTCGCGCAACTGGCAAGTGGTGGCGAGTGGATAGGCGATGATTGAGATACTTTGGTTTTTTCGTTCTGAATGACCAGGCGTCGTTCTGGCTGTCTTATTTTTAATCCATTATTCCCTTTCGTGTTTTCTGTGTTTCCTTTGGCGGTTCTTACGGCAGACTAAGTGAATCCTTCGATATTCGACTACCCATCATTGACCCGTGTATGCATAGCCACAACCTACCATGTAGTACCATCACACAGTAGCACAACATTGACACATTGTATGAGGTTGCAATTACTATGATTAGATGAATCCACTGCTATTACAATAGTTCTCGGGTGCTCTGCGGGACAGGTTCTCTACCTTCACAACTGGTATACTCGATGATCGGAGACAGGACTCGCTTTGACGAGATGTAAATACACCTAATACACGAGTTGACCTCTGATAATTCAGTCATTAGTATTCCGTTCATCATACGGGCGCACGTTGACATCAACTTACCCATCCACGAAATATTCCTGTCCCGTCATGTAACTAGCATGTTCAGAGAGCAGCAAAAGTGCCATCGGCGCCATTTCATGAGGTTTGGCGAAACGCCCAAGCGGAAGATGACCAGCCTGATAGTCACGTATCTTTTGGTCCATCCCGGAGGTCTGATCGGTTTCCACTGTCACGGACGTTCATATATGTGAGCATGCGTCCCCTGGTGGCCATCATGAAACATACCGTAACCTGGGCAGACAGCATTGACTCGGATATCGTTGTGCGCCCACTCCGCAGCCAAGCCTTTGACAAGGTTTGATACCGCGGCCTTGGATGAGTTGTAGAAGACCTGTTGATGCGCATATAGTCAGGGAGCAGGCGCTCTGAAGGGTGTTGTGGACCTTACCTGCGTCAGCGGTTTACCCGTTCCAAGCTGGTTGATTATCCTGGAGCTCATGCTGGACGTTATAACAATGGACCCTCCCTGGTGCTTGTGCTTGATCCAGAGTTCGGCTGCCGCTCGAGCAGCATTGAAGACACCCAACACATTGACATTATAGACCTTCTCGAAGTCGTCCTTGGTGAGCTCGAGAGCAGGCTTGACGACAGATACTCCAGCATTCTTCATCGCGCTCTGTCAGAGAAGTGCGCCGTAGTGAACGAGTGGTGCTTACGGCTACGAGGCCCGTAACTGGCCCCATCTCAGAGTCGATTTTCTTGAACGTTTTTGTCACCAGCTCGGAGTCAGAAACGTCACATTGATAGGCCTGCCACACATTAAATAATACACACATATAGCAACTGATTTGCGCACATACCTGGCACCGCGCACCAGTATCCTTTGCGATACCTTCTGCTACCTTCTCCGCATCCTTGGAACTCCTGTAGATGATAGCGACTCTGGCGCCAGCGCGGGCGCAAGCCTGAGAGATAGCAAGGCCAATACCCCTATTTCCTCCGGTCACGATCACACATTTCTCTGTCCGATGCAGTTAGGTCAAATGAGCGTGAGTTGTGGACGATGCCCCCACCGGCAAGGTTGATAGAGAAACCTCGGGAGTGTGCCATGATGGGTACGATGGGGAGGGAATGGGGCAGAAGCTAGAACGAAGGTCAACTTTACGTGCATGGCTTTTATGTCGCGGAGTGAGGCTCATATCGAAGGATTCTGACAGGCGATAACTTTGCGACAACGATCTGCTCCTCCAATGACGACACGCTGCGACAACGCGTGACGTCATTATTCCCAATCTAGTAATGCAATTTCCATTCTTGGCACAGTATCTAAGGCATCCGTTTCATCCAAGTCGCAGAATTCTGCGTCGAAGCGCGGAGAAATCATCAACAAGTCTCTATACACTCGTACAAAAACAATGCAGGTATCGTAGCAAGAATAAAGGTATCGTCAGTACAGCACCGGCGCACTAATCGAAACAACAGCAGTACGTTTCATAGACAAGATCGTAACGAAATTCCAGCAATATAGTCCATTTAAGCACATTAGATCATTACTTCATAAACATCACAGTCCGCGCATGTCGAAATCCTTGTCCCATATCAACGGTGAATAGATCCACGGGGCGAGCGAGGTCCAAACAGGCCCGGGCTGGGCTGCTCGGGTACCAAGAGCGTCGGCGTGATACCACCCTCGGGTGGCGAAGGTGCATGTTGCGGGTCGACTATTTATTCAGTTTATCAGATTGTCTCTCAGGTATAAGTAGTAGTGCCACTCACTCTGCCAGGTTGCCCACGATGCGACGGGTGGCCGCGGCTGAGGTGGAGGAGGGGCTGGTGCTGGAGCCGGAGGCATTTCAGGCGCCGCTGACTGGCTACGGCGCCCTCTGCCTCTCATGCGGGGTACGGTACGCCAGCCAGGCCGTGCGGGAGCTGGCGGCTCCTCGGGGGGCGGTGCAGGTGCCTCCGGGGCAGCAGCCTCCGGGGCCGTTGCGCAAGGGCCGGTCGACGGCCGCCTGTATGAACCTAAGTTCCTCTCAAGAATATGGTGATACCAAGGGCACATACCAGTCTGGGTCAAATTCGCCTCCGGGGCCGTACTTGGCCTTCATGCACATAAGACACCCGAGTTGGCTGTCAAGATAAGGTCAGTTAGTGGCCAGATGCCTCAAGACGATACTCACTACTCGAGGTTGCGCTTTTCTTCGCGTAGTTTACCGACTTCATTGAGGAGCATACGAACTTCGCTAGCCAGTGATCGGCTAAACTCGTCGAGGTACTGCAAAAACATGAACATTGAACAGCGACATCAAATACTGAAAGGAGCTTACACCGCGGACATTGAATGGTACTTGTTCGTTCGCCGTTGCCTTCACTTGTGCCACCGTATCGTCATGGTACTTCTTGCACTCCTCGGCCCAAGCTGCCATGTACACAGGTCAAGCTCAGGTCGATGACAGCACCGAGTTTAACTGAAGGACTTACCATCACGCATTGCCTTGATAGTATCCAGCTGCTCTATTTTCATCCGTTGCAGCTCATCGAGGATATGTTGGTTAGCTGTAAATTAATCAGTTCCTGTAAGCCGCTGGGTCATAAGTGAACATACTCGGCAGTTCAGCATTGGCTGCTCGCTCCTGCTCCATCCGGTCCCGCTCCTGCGCTCGCTCGTCCAGAATTTGCTGCACCATCTGTCGCAGCTCCGAGTTCCTTGCATTGTCCTCCTCGCGCCACTGCTGCTTCGCAGACCACCTCTCTTCCATGACCTCACGCTTGTTTGCCAGCTCATCCCGCTGCTCCGACACAATGCTCGTAATACCACTCAACTGCTCGCGCACGGCCTCGTCGCGTTCGATCAGTTCCGCACGATCGCGTTCCCGACGCTCGCTCTCCTCCGTGGCACGCATCGACCGCTCGTTCTCCAGCTCACCACGCACACGCGAGAGCTCCTCCTCGAGTGCGGCGACCCGGCTGAGGTGCTCCTCATTCTGCCGCGCACGCTCCGCTGCGGCCTCTTCAGCAACCCGACGCGCCTCTTCGCGCTCGGCCTCGATTTGGCGCATCATCTCTTGCCGCTCGAGCGCGACGATCTCCGCGATTTCGCGAGAGTGCTGCGACTGAGCATCCTGCGCGACAGTGCGCATGCCCTCAATAATGGATGCGGTGTCCATGTTTGGTCCAACGTCGGAAGGGGTTGCGGGTGCAGGTGCGGGTACGGGCAACGCTGCTTCGCTTGGAGGGACGAGGGCCTCGACGGGGGCCCCAACGTCTAACATCTCAGGCTCAGTTGGTACTTCCGCGTGCGTCACATCCGGGATGGGTTCCTCAGGCGGTACCGGCGGGGGCGGTGGGCAGATCTCCGCAAGGCGTTGCTCGAATTCCCTCCAGGCGATTTCGCGGCGCTCGTTCGCCTCCTGGTCGCGGCGGCGTTCGTTCTCGAGGAAGATCCGCTCGCGCTCGTCTTCGTGCTCGCGGAAGTCTTGGTCGCGCCGCTCCTCCGCGCCCTCTAGAGTGTCGAGCGTGTTGGCGAGCTGCCGCTCCATCTCTCCAAAACGTTCGTGCCGCTCGCGTTCTGCATCTGCGAACCCAAGGTCGCCCGGCCCCGAGAGGCGTGCAGCGGGCACGACTTCGCGCGGCACGCCACGCGGTACGGCTGGGCGTCCATAGGGCTCTGGGACGGGGAGTGCTTCGGAACGCGGAGGAACGGGGACTTCGTCTTCGACATAGTCTCTTCGAGGAACGCCGGGCACTTCAGCCTGGGCGTAGTCTCTCGGGATAGCACCAGGCACCTCAGCTTCGGTAAGATCTCTTGGAACGGCACCGGGCACCTCAGCTTCGGCGTAGTCCCTCGAACGAGGCGGCAAACCCTCCGTCGGCGGGTAGCTGGGAGCACCTGGCAGTGTCGGCTGACGTGAGACGGTAGGGATCGTACCAGGCGGGTATGCTGCAGGAGCCTCCGCCGGAGCATGAACCTGAATAGCGTGCTCCGGCTCCAGTGGCGCGTGCACTTCGGTCGGAGGGTACGTCGGGGCGTGTGACTCGGCGTATTCCTCCCCTGGGTGCGACGGCACCTCGTACTCAGCTTCAGGAATGCTGCGACGCGTCGGGACCCGCGAGACTGATGGCTCGTTACTAATAAGTTCTGATAAGCTTAGCATCTGGTGAGATATCACTCACCACTAGCCCCAGGGGTATGTCTGTCGGCAGCATACGCTCGATGCATATCCGAAACTATGTGACATTGTCAAGTTATGAATGCAATTATTTTTTCAAGCAATCTCACCGCCGCTACGAGTCCTAGAGATCGGTACAGGTTCACCATGTTCGCCGACTAATTGAATACAGTGAGTAACGCGGCGCTAAGTAGAATTGACGCTGCTCACCATCCTCTTCCGGGTACGATGGGCGGATCGTGACTGTGGCGTCCTCAATAATCTTCTCTATAAGGATGCAACATACTGCAACTCACCTTGGCTGGGCCGCCTAGTCAGCCTCGAGCGAGTGGGACTGGGGCTCCGGACATGTATGATGGTAGGTTGGCGTTCTGGGGAACCTATTCCCGGGGAGCGATCCCGACGGATCACAATTGGACTCCTAGTAGAAATACGCGAAGGTGAGCGGACAGGCAGTGCCTCCACGAGAGGTGGGGAATATCGGTGAACAGGTGATCCTGGGTGATCGGTGTGAATTCGGACGACCTCTGGAGAACCCACGCGAGACGGCCGGTCACCTGTGCGCACGCGAACAGGAATATGTTCAGGAGGGAGACTACGATCATCTGTACGAGAGCGATAGGATGGTCGGCCTTCAATTCCAGGTGAGCGTGAGCCCCGCGGTCCATAGGGCTCTTCGGGATACACAGTAGGTGATATGGATCGACGTGATCGGGGAGGTCTGTGTATTACATGATGGGCTTCAGGACTAGGAGATCGTCGTGAGCGCGTCGATCTCCGCGGACGATGGGGATCTTCTTCAGGGCTGATAGATCGTCCCGAGCCTGGGCGACCGCCACGAGGATCTCGATGAGATCCCGGAGGTGACCGCGGCATGCTATGTAGCTGTGAAGGTTCCTCGCGATCGTCGTGGCTTGGGCTGCGCCTTCCTGAACGTGGGGGTCTGCGATGGGGTTCCTCGCGATCGCTGTAGCTTGGACTGCGTCTTCCTGAACGTGGGGGTCTGCGTGACGGATCATAGTCTCGCGGTGATGGAGATCTAGCATGTACAAGCGTCTCACTCCGTGAAGGTCGAGGGCTGCCTTCCAAACGAATGATGTGTGGCCTATCGTCGCTTGGCGAACGCCTGAACGTCCCGCTTCGATGAGTCCCGGGAGGGGAACGGTGTATTATGATTGGAGGGGAGTGCGACCTGGAATCCCCCGTGCGGATGATGATTGGTGAGGGTGAACGCGAACGCCCGCGCTCCTGTGCATAGGGCGGGACAGTTGGAGGAACAGCCACCATAGGTGGAAGTGGCTGCTGCCCGGGCTGTACAACGATGGGCACATGCTGAATCGGCGGAGACTCTGTTCGATGTGTACGAGACACAGGCGCTACATATGGTTCGCGAGGCTCTTCTCGCTCAGAGCGTGAAGAAGGCCGGCGTGAAGGCGTGCGTCGGCTTGGGCGAGATCGGGAGCGCGAAGACGAACGTGAGCTTCGACCGCCAATGACAATTGTTGTTGGTTGCTGTTGCTCGGGACCATAACCTGGGGGACCTGGAGGTGTGATGCCGGGTTCTGGCATCGGCATCCCGGGCTGGTATCCATATGGCATCTGCTGTTGGGGAGGTAGAACAGTTATTGGGAATGGGGCTCCAGGTGCGGCGGGCTGCTCAAACCCAGGCGGCTGTGATGGCTGCGTGATAATCACGGGCTGCTGGGCGGGTTGTAGGTCCGGATGTCTTGGAGTCCCTGGAGCTGGTCCTGAGGGTGCCAACGGGGCTGCGGCAGAAGGAACCTCCTCACGTGCCACATCCGGTGGTGGCGATCTCCGAGGAGAGCGACGAGGAGAATGGTCTCTCGGTTGATCAGCATAGTCATCCGATGGATGTCGTGGCGGAAGACCTTCAGATGGTCCAGATGCAGGTAGTGGAACCATAGTAGCCGCTTCGCCGGGAGGTTGAACCACTACTTGGGGCACTGGCATAGGGAGCTGGCCACCAGGGGGTGGTATCACCATAATCCTGTCTCTATCTTGGTCCTCCGGGTATCTTCCGTCACTCGACGACGACCCGCTATCACTCGGAGTCAACGAAGGCGGGATCACTTGTGTATCATCCCGCATTAGGAATGGTTGTTGTACGGGCATTGGCCCAAACTGCCCTGGACCCGGAATCCCTGCGCCAGGCATCACAGGCGGTATCACGGGCGGACCCCCGCGAAGATCTGGCTCAGGGAAAGGGTGGGGTATAACAGGTGGACTGAAAGGTATACGACCTCCCGGTATGACAGGCGTGAAAGGTGGACTGGGAGTTCCGCGTTCGGGCCATGGGCTTTGTCTAATTGGGATCATATGGGGAGCATCTTGGGGCACGAATCCCGGAGGCAGGCCTGATCCTGGAGCGGCTATTCCTGGTGGTGGAATCACTGGAGGTTGGGCACCAGGGGCAAGCATCACTGGTGGGCCTCCTCCTGAAATCAAATCGTGAGGAATATGTTCTCTGGACCACAATAGGTTCAAACCCACCCTCTCGTCTTCCCAGCTCATTCAAAATCTCGTCTCTCAGCTGGTCAATTCGGGCAGAAACTCCACGAATCTCAGCATGCCGATCATGTACGTCTCGTTCCAACCATTCATTGAGCGACCGGAGGTATCTCGTTGTTTCTCGCTGCTGATCAAATGATGCAAGTTGCGCGTCGCGATTCGCCTAGTGAAGAATCTCAACATTATTTCTTACTTGGTCAAAACAAATGCCTACCCTGAGTAATTGCAGGATATCATCCCATGCAGCGGGTAGTTGCAAGATTGTCTACAGACTCGTCATTAAAGATGCCGATATCGAAGCAAAACGACATACCGGAGCAGGTGGCACGAAAGTGCCCGGGGGAGGCGCCGGCGGAGGTCCCTGCGGGATCACAGGCGGTGGCGGTATAAATCCTTCTTGAGATGGTGCCACCGGCTCATCTGCGAGGCGTCCTGGTGCTGTCGTGGGTCGAGATCTAAAGAATCCGTCAGGATTCTCTGGGTCACGGCCCATTCGTCCTTCACGAACGGCCCTGAGGAAACTCGGGGGTCGGCGGCCTGTGCCAGCGGTATCAGCTAAATAGTCATCTTCGGGACCAGATTGAGCAGATGCAGGAACTCCCCCTGGTCCGCCGGGGAACACACCAGGAGGTGGTGCGAAGTCTGCTTCATCACGCGGCCGTGAGGGAAATTGTCGAGGAGGGCCAGCTGGCGCAGGAGGGCGTATTATTCGAATAGGACGAGGTGCTGGCGACGGACCCGGGCGGGGCACGAAATCGGTCTCGAGAATAGGACTTGCGCTACGGGGACGGGCAGCCCTAGCTCCAGGACGATACCTCAAAGGCGTAATTGCGGGCGGCTGCGCAGGAGGAGGCGCGGGAGGAGGGGGGCCTGTCGACATCAGCTCAGCAAGCTGCTCATCGAAAGAAGGACCAGCACGAATGGGCGTGGGCTGGAGAATCTGAGGCATAGGCATTTCAGCGCGACGCTCTCCCAGTCTCGCAAGCCTAGCTAGAAGCGAAGATGTATCGGACTCTGAGGGGTACATCGACTCTGAGACGTCTTCCGGCGGCGGAGGCTCTCGGGGCTGTTGGGCTGCATCTAGCAGCCGCTGCACTGCGTCTTCAATTCGTTGAAGTTTGTCGTTCAGGTCCCGTCGGCCTTGCAATTCGTTGAGCGTTTGATTCGTGGCATCCTGATTACGCAGCATTGCATCCATCATATCTCGAAGGGTGTCAACGGAGTCACGCAGGCCATTGAGATTGATTGGGACAACAGGCCGAACAGTTCCGCTACTAGCAGAAGAGGATGACCCCGAAGGTGACAACGGGGGAGGCACTGGTAGAGGCGAGGGGGTGCGGTCCGACAGGCCGCGGCTCACAGATGACGCAGTCGGCGAAGATTCAGGAGAGGATGACGAGTCCGAAGGCCAGGACGGAGAGATTGCACGAGGTGGAGGCGGGGGCGGGGGATAAATCTCAGATTCCATGAGACTGAGGTCGTCAGAATGATGAGAAGACAAGAATGACTCGCTATCGCTAAGAGTGTCAGGTGAATACAACCTAGAGGGAGGTGGTGACAGTGAGATTGCGCGTGGCACTGCCGGCACTTGGAGACGAATCGGTTCGACGAGCTCACGGGGTCCTGCGGCAGTCGATCGTCGGGACGACATGATACTGCTATCACCCACGGACCTGTCCTTTTGCGGTACAGGAGGTGGAATATCAGGAACCTCGCGAGGACGTTGTCGAATGTCATCGGCCAGGTCATTGACTGCATCTAAGACTGATTGAAGGTTATCAGATATGTCACGAAGCTCTTCCCCTCTGACTCCGTTCATTTCATGCAAGTACTGCAACAGTCGATTGACGTCGTGCGTGATTATGTGACTCGGTGCATCGGATGGTATGGTGTCCAACTGCGACACGATGGACGGGGCGTCCCCTCTAGGTGTACTGAGGCTCACGCTCATCGAGACAGACGGCGGCACAAGTGACGGAGCCGTGGGAGATGGGGAAGGCGGGAGCGGAATGGCCCGCGGAGAGACCTAAAACAAAGTCAACACTGCATTTAATCGATAGAGGCCTTTGCTCGTTACTCACTGATCTGTGCGAAGGTGCTCGGGGAGTGGCCATGGGGTCATACTCCGTAGACAGAAGAGACGGCTCTGTCGAGGGCTCCACCTCAATCGTTGGCACGTCCATTAGCGACCTAGGATAGAAAATAGACGAGCTCATAGAGGCGCTCGACGCTGTCGAAACTGAGGACGGTGTGCGTGTGAGCGGCGCAACATCTCGTTCAGTTGGCTCGGGTGTCGGAGATGGCACGCTGGGTGGCAAAGAAACAGAAGACGGCGTAGGAGTCAGCGAAGATGAAGGTGACGAAGGTATAGTTATAGACGACGCTGTGCTAATCTCTGAGATAGGGGTCAGCAGAGTCATTCCCGGGGATGACATAGTTCCACTTGGTCTCAGGAATGAGGTCTCGAAGGAAGTATCCGGCCCATCCGGAAGGGCCAAAGATTGCACCGAGGGTGAAGCCCGGAGTAGAGACGATTCATAGGACTCATCAGACTCGGCACCCCATAGAGACTCCGGTATCGCAGGACTGGAAGGGGTCAATGATGGCTCAATCGTAGACGGAACGGTCAGAGTCAACTGGCTGGAAGGCGTCGGCGTCACCGAGCTCTCTGTCGGGCTCGTCACAGTGGAAATTGAGAAGCTCATCTCAGGCGAGACATCACTGCTCGGCGGTATCGGAGACGGATCCGGGATGGACATCGACTCAGATAGGTCCTCGCTCGGCACGTACGGAGAGGGTGTCGGCGGAACAAGTGGAGAAGAAAACGTCTCTAACAGTTCCGTGGATGGCTCTGAGGGGCTGTAGGTCGACGAAGGTAGCGGTATGTCTTGCGGTGGGATCTCCTCTTCCTCCTCGTCGCCCGTCACCGAGGACGGGATTGTCGGTATCTCCGAAGGCGCTGCAATGCTTTCAACGTCTTCCTCGGGCTCGATACCACGCTCAATAGAGCGAGGCGTTTCTGGCGCCTGGGCACATCGACATTCCGCTGTGTCGTATTCGGTAGAGACCTCCGTTGAGCAAACCGTTGCTGTGACATATTCCGTCGACGGTTCAGTGGGACAGACCTCCGCAGTCTCGTACTCCGTGGTGGGTTCGGTGGGGCACTTCTCCGCGGTCTCATACTCCGTTGAACACACCTCCGCTGTCTCGTAGTCTGAGAGAGACGGGATAGTTGGAAGTGACTCGAACGATGCGATCGAGGGGCTCTTCGCGGTTACGTATTCTGAACTTTGAGTGGATGTGACTGTGCGCGGGATGTCTGTACCGGAGCCTTCTGTGGAGCGGGTGTAGGAAGATGACGACGGAGTCGGCGTATACGACCGGCCTGAGCTAGTATAGCTGTCGAGTGTGCTGAGCCTGTCTGTACCAGAACGCGAGCGCGAGCGCGAGGTATATGAGCTGTAAGTCCTCGAGTCTTCTGTGTACGGCTGACTTGTAGAAGTGATGGTTGTTCGAGAATAGCTCTCCAATGTCCCCATATCTCCAGTGGTAGGGTGTGCGTCAGAAGTATCATACGATGTGGTCGGGAGAGCCTCTGTGAACGGTGCCGAAGAATAGAAACTTGACGTCTGCGTACGCGAGCCATTTGAAGCCGACGGGGCCGTGAAAAACGCGTCGTCTGATACAGAGACGGAAGATGATGCACGGCTGCGTGTCTTCTCGCTTCCTTTTCCGACACTCGGAGGCGGGGACATGTACACGTCTCGTCCCAACCTAGGTCCGCTCGACACCGTGACTGGCGCAGCGTCTCCGACCGGGAAATCCCTCGCGAGACCCAAGCCAAAGCCAAGACCAGGCCGGCTCTCTCGCGCTCGCCTGAGTGCAGACGCAAACTCGGCGTCCAGATCAGTGAGGGAGCTCGTGCGGCGCAGCGAGCTGCTGCGACTGGGCGCGATAACACGAGGGTCGCCAGGATAGAGGTATCCCTGATTCGACACCGCGGCGTCATCCGTCGCGCGAGTATGATGTGCGGACGCGAGGGAAGGCCGGCGGGACACGCCAGAGCGCGTGCTCGTGCCAGACATCGAATAGATGTCGGAGAGGTCGGGTATGATGTCCAGCGGCGGCATATACGTCGTCGTCGCGCTCCCGGAGGCAGATGCAGATCGGCTGCTCATGTCGCTCGACATCGACCGGATGGTACGAATGGAGCCCGTGGGGGAACGGGTGCTCGAGCGGTCGGGGATGGACACAGCGCGATCGAGCACCTCCCTATGATCGACAAAGCGTGAGCGATCGATCGCACTAGATGGGATGCAAGACATACCAGATCGCGCTCACCCAACGCACACGTTCGCGCGCGCTCTCTGCACCAAGCCTTTCTACTCCGTCGCTGTAGAGCAATTGGAACGGGCATAGCGTCTCTGCCAGACCCAGCTCGCCTAGCGCCCCACCATCAGCGTCTCGCGCGCTGGCACTCTGCTCTAACGCTGCGATCGTCCCCACATCCTCGCGGGCGCTGGGATGCATGGGCGACGGAACCGACCGTACTTCTGTGCAGTTTAGCAGATCGAGCGTGACAACGCCCCTGCCTCCGCCTGGAGCTATCCACGATAATAGTAGCATATGCGGATAGAGTAGCGCCTGACAGCGCTGCCAGCGATACGGTGGATCTGTGTGAACGTTGAGATACCACAGCAGTCCGATCCGAAGAGGCTAGAAGCAAGACATCGTGAGCATCACTGCACAAAATATTCTATTGGAACGGTAAAGCATACCTCTTGCGTTCCCTTGGTGTTTGCATACTTGTCCAGTTCATCTAAGTCGAACGGCGGGGGCATCAGCTCGCTTGTGCTCAGCGATCCCCTTCCGCTCCTGCCTCCTATCCGTCCCTGAGCCTCCCGCTGAGACGGCTCGCCCGGCTTCCTTCCGCCTTGCGGCGACTTCAAAGCGCGGTCGCGCAGCCGAATCGCTCCACGGTCTGCCCGCCTACGAATACTGAACAAACCATCGCCACGCGTCGGCGAAGGTGATGTCGTGTTGGAGCGCGCCGACTTGTTGCCCAGTGACGGCGTGCGTTCCTTCCACGCTGCGACTATGTTCCTCACGGATGTGAGAGGGGACCGCGGTGATGTCTGCGGGCGGCGCAAGGAGGTCGTTGTAGGCGTCGCCGATGTCGAATAAAGGCTAGAACTGGTGAACGTTCGCGTATACGTATCCGTACTGGGGTCCGTGGTCGTGCCCATCCCTGTTCCAGTGCGCGTACCACTGGTCTGCGTTGTCGTGAACGTACCCGTGGGTGTACGCGAGTCAGTCAAAAGCGACGCCGACATCCTCGCACCCGGAGATAAAATTGACGACATTGTGGATATCGGTCCAGAGGACGACACTGAAGAGCCGCTCCTACTCTTCGTTGGCGACGAGGGCCGGGAGCTGTAACCATAGCCTGTCGTACTACCGTATCCAGCAGTACTTCCATAACCTGTGGTGCTCCCATAGCCATATCCTGTGGTGGTCGCGGTGTATCCCGTTGTAGGGAACGATCTGCTCAAAGTGGTAGAATAAGGACTAGGCGAACGGGGTCCTGAGGGTGCAGATGTCGTTCGCGTGTGTCCTGGGGTGGGCGGTGTGCCGGTATTTGCTTCGAAGAACGCGATGAGTTCACCTGCGCGTTTGCCCGGCACAGGCGGCAGAACGCGTCCAGTCGTAGGAGTTGCCTCATTGGGCTCTGTCGATGAACGTGCATGGATCGCAGGAGATGCTGCCGCGGCAGATTGTCCAGCCTGCTGATTTCCTTCGGCGGAGTGCTGAGAGATGGGCCGGCTCTCAGGAGCGCTGCCCGACTGTGCGAATGAAGTAGGACGCGATTTGCTCTCTGTGTGTTCTGATATAGTACTGAGGACCTTTCTCTCCCGATCCAGGAGCGTGTCCGCAGCCGTACGGTAGTCGGTCGAGACCCGGGAGCTGAGGTGCGAGGCACCGGAATCAACCATAGATGCTGGACCAGTACCCGAATACGAGGTATAGGACGGTGTCACTGAGGATGGCGCACGGGACCATTGTTCGAGGGTGTCCTCAAGCTCATCGTCAATCATCGTGAGCGCAGCTTCGACTTCAGCTGCGTCGTGCATTGAATCCTCCTCCGTATACGTGTAACTGTCCGAATCCCTGAACGAGGGAGACGGCGAAATGTTGAGGCGTCGGGTTTGCCTTCTGGTAGACGCAACATCGCTGTCATAGTCGGATTGTATAGGCGTGTCTAGAATAACGATCAGCAGCGCAGTTGTGAAAAGTCGAACAATGACCCACATGTTGACGAGGAAAGCCTGGAGGGGGATAGTGGTGTTTCAGTAGAAGTAAAAGTGGAGAAAGTGGCGGTTCCGAATAGCGGAGATCTTGAACCTTCTCCTGTGTCTGTCGCAGAGTAACTTGTCATGGTTCGCGGCGAAGTAGCATGAAGGCGATCGGATCGAACAAGGTTTCAGGTGGTATAGAGCGTCGAAATCAAGTTTCTTGTGCGTCGATCTTGCTGAGGTCGTTGTAGTCGGCGTCGGAGATGTTCAACAAGCGCTGCTGGTGCTTCCGGTAGTCGTGCAGACTGGGGGGGCGAATTGAACGCACAGCCTGGGAGAAAGGCAGAGCGCCCGCCACAGTTGAACACTTAGGGCAGGTCCTGACGCGATCGCGTCGCTACACGTGATCGAGTTGATCGAGCGCTTGCCGAAATTGCGCGCCCTGGACGCGAGCGCCTTCACGCGTCGGTCCCGTGATAACACTGCATGAGCCCAAGGATCACGCTGTGTATGTACCTGTACCGGAGCAGCATGGACGTATCGCCATCCTCGCCGAGCACTACTCGTCTGGTCCAAAGAATCTGGATACATGTGCCAGTGAGAGGAAATGCGAGAATTTGCTCGTACATTCCCCTGCTGGCTCTACCTGAGGTCGCAAACGATTCGCTCTTGTAAAGGGCTCGGACCCACGAGAGAGCTCTTTCTTCGCGAAGATGACTGTATGCTCTGTCTTCTGCATGGGGAGGAAGTGACTATTGTGTGCGCAGAATAGGAACAAGGGAGGACGTATGCCTCGGGTAGTCCAAGTTGCAGCGAAGTGTATAGGCCAAGGCATGCCCAAGGAGAATTTAGCGATTGAGCAGTTGGAGCAGGAGGCCACTCTTAACGGGAGGACGTTGGTGGGTCCAGAGCCATGGGTGCCTGGGGCGCGGAAGGATTTCAATGTGCTGCTGGGCCTGACAACCTGATTGCATCCGTTAGATCAATAACCGCAGATGAGAGGATAGGCCTTCGAGTACAAGTCAGCCAAAGAGTAGCAACGTGGCTTCAAGAAATTACTGGGACTTGCATTATGTCATTGCAAAACTGGGAGCATACCGAGCTTGATGCATGCGAAGTATGGTGTTGTGCGGGCGTGGTGGTTGTTGCATATGAGAGTCACTGTCAAATCGCAGCGCTTCCAAAAGTGCGGGAATGACATGCTATTGCGGGTTCAGGAATGCGTGCGTTGACTTATGGTCTGAGCCAAAGAGAATTAAAGAACACACAACGATGTTAGGTATATACGGGGTCGAAGCAACATCTTGAAGCTGTGGGGTACCTCTAATCTTGCGAGGATGCATGAGGATGGCGACTTGGCAGACTCACAGCGGAGGGAGCTGCCCTTCAACAAATTACTGGGTTCGTTCATTACTTGCGTTGAGTAAGGCACTAGTTGGTGTTCTAGTTGCGTGCGCAGTATTCACGTAGTTGATTCATGCTGGTCTCGCTGGGAAGATGGACCGGTCACGCGGTCATAGCAAGGGGATGAGAACGAATCACAGATTGCAACGATATCATACAGTATACAGCCTCGCAGAGCACATACAAATTCCATTCCGAGCATCTATCGACCATACCTGTGAGTAGTCACAATCAGTGCTGATAATGACAGGCCAGAACTTGAGGACATACTTCTGCAACTCCCACTCTCGGTTGTCCAACGGACAGACGTTTCTTGTCTTGAGCCAGCGAGAGATGCAGTGGAAGTGGAACGCATGCTGTATGGAACACGAGTTCGTGGAGAGCTTGATAGGGAAGCTAATAGACGCACGTTGCAGATACCCCACGCCGCATTGCACTCCTCGCTGGTGGCGGACACTTGATTGGCTTGGCAGTCAATGCCTGCGGAATGATTGTTTACCATCGCCGCAAGCTGAAAATAAGTGGCTCGACATACACAAATCCATGATATGGTTCCTGCAAATTGCACAGTTGTCCACAACGATGTCTGGATTGCACGGAGGTTAGTCATCCCTGAGCACGCCACACAACATCCACGGCGACGGACCCCACGCCCACAAGGAGACAGCATTCCACTATAGCGCATATCATTAGATAGATAAGGACAAGTCAGAAAAGGACACCTCCGTAGATTCATAGCTCATGCCGTACCTTCTTCACCTCGAATCTCTTCTTGCCGTCCTTCTCGCCGTCCTTGGTCTTGCCCTTCGCCACGACTGGGGCGGCCACATCAGTATCAACATCCATATCGGCCATCGTAGAAACTGATGTGGATGTCGAGAATCAGACAATTACAAGGGCAGGCTGCGTTGGGATGGTCGCAGCGCGGAGGAACAGACGGCGACTGCTACTGCACGCTCGTCGTGTGCGGTCCTCTGTGACGCGTGATGGTCACTTAGACGCCCATATATAGCCCCTCGAGTGATGTGTGTGACTTCCTATTTGAGCGAGCGCGACTGCTCTGTGTTCCCGGACCGTCCAAGAGCTGGAGACCTGGTCAGTCTCGAGATCATCGACCAGTCATTCTCATTGCCTGGGCCCGCAAATTGGACTGTGTGCTCTGGAAACCAACCTTGCGTACCGCTGACCTTGACGATCATGTCGGAAACGAACCAGAAACTGACTCAAGATTTCTACACACACTTCCAGACGTCACGTTCGGGTCCGCCATGATCTCCCTTAAGGCTTCCTGCACTGAATTGACCAGCCGATAGAACTGAACGCGCGTCTGGAGACTCTACAAACCTCTGTGACAGACCCTGAAGCGCTTAAACAAATCGCTCACGATGTAGCGAAATTACGCAAGGAACTTACAGACGCGATCGGCTTTTTGCCCGCGTATGATCAACGACAGTGTGACTTGGTATGTTCAATATGAGACGATGAATACGGATATTCTGCTGAAGACTTAGGGATACTTAGAAGCTGAAGGAGGTAGAAGCTCTGCTGGAGAAACTGCGGGCTTCTGCAGCGCCGAAGCCGAAGTTCTCTTTCAAGCGCAAGGCGAACCCCACCCCTTCCTCGCCGTCTCCTTCGGACAATCGTGCTACACAAGCGATCCCACCTGCTGTTGCACCTTCTACTCAGACAGGGACTTCTCAAACGAATAGCCTGATTCTCACGGGGCAAACACATCGTTATCTCACACTGTCTTCTCTCCCTGTCTTGCAATCCTCTGAGTCGTCGGACCTCGCTATCTCCGAGATCAGCCACTGTATCATCAATTTAACGCCGCTTGCTGGGGATGCACAGGAAGCTTCTGCTGCACCACCCTCTTACTTCACTGCTCTGCATGCACGAAACATCACAGACAGTATCCTCATACTACCTCACATCAACGGAAGTGCACTCCTGCACGATTTGACCCGATGCATTATTGTCCTAGGCTGCCATCAGGTAACTCATCGCGAGATAATTTGATTGAAAGTTAAATACTGACAGACCTCATGACATATAGTTTCGAATGCACACTTCTTCCGACGTAGACGTCTACCTATCTGTGCTCTCCAACCCCATCATCGAGCACTGCAAAGGTATACGTTTCGCGCACTATCCTTCCCTATTATACCCATCAGGACAACCTGTGAGCCGTACTTGATCACATCGAGCTGTACGATAGCGTCAATCTAACTGATTGTCAGATGTCCACGGAGAGCAAACACGCTGCCGTCCAAGACTTCTCCCATATCCGTGCAACACCATCCCCGAATTGGTCGGTACTCCAAGAAGACAAGAGGATAGCAGATACCCAGTGGCCCACCGCTAGCGTCAGCAGCCAACACGAGATTGACATACTGCTCCGGACTCATTTGTCGAAGGCTTAACACACCTCTCTGATCAGGATGTCATCCTGTTAGCCAGAAGGGGTTATCAGTTGTCAATTCATGTGCAGTGACAGACCACTGCTCATAATACGTTCTGGCATCTGTTCCCTTGTTACGACGACGAGCCAGGGCCTGCAGCCACAGGCACTCGACGCCAGAAATTCGCGATGCTCACGATGCGATCTGATCGAGATCCCCGCGCGAGATGTTGCACAATGACGTCACGTCTGCCTTGAGCAAGATTCTTCGGTTTTGTCGATATGCTCTACAACAGCGACCTGTGTATGATACTCCCGATACATAAGTGGCTGCATAGAAGTGCGCAATTTATGATAAATATCTGCGAGATCATGAATACAAGAACCGTCTAGAAGACAAAGACTACGATAGATTTGAGAAGCGAATCGTGAGTTTGAAGGCTGAAAACGGAGGGGCGGATACGACAGGGCTGCTACTTGAGTCACAATGGTCCTCGCGAATAGCATAAAACCTCTTCCGACACGGCCAGTGTCAGCCATGTTACATGGTGATCCCATTCACAGGGCAAAATCCAGACTAGCAGATCTATCACGCATACCACCCAGGGGATATGTTCACCATCTGTGATTAGCCTTCGCAATTGGGGCCATCGAATAGTATGACACTCACGATGTGCAAGCTCATGGGACGCTGACTGGACAATCGTCGTGATTCACGGTACCCGGGAGCGCGGGGTTGTCCTAATTGATGGCTTTGTCACTCCTGATCACGGCAGAAACGCTCGCATGACAGCGAGTGGATTATACAGGGCTACAATACACATTAGGGCTACATATAAGGTGGTACACACCGCGTAAACATAATCAATGCGACGCGTCTGCTAGGCGCATGAACGGTGCTCGAGCTTGCTGGCCTTCCACGTCCATCTCTTCTTCGGTAGGTAGTTCCATAACGGTGTCCACCCATGCCAGGCCCCAGCCGCTGCTGCCCACTTTTGTCCCGCCGAGCACCCGAGGCTTCTCCTTATCGTCTGAGATGACTTCCCATCGGCTCCGTGTCGGCTGAGTATCAGCGCGGTCTGTGAAGAGATTATGCCAGTTAGTCAAAGCTCCACCTCTCCGCGGAACAGACTTACAGACGACGACGCCATTCTGAGGCTCATAGATCCCCAGCGGCAGAGGACCATCATCCCAGACCTTCCTTTTCTTTCGCTTCCCCTCCCCATCCCCCTCGTCTTCCGCGCCCCTCTTCGCGGCTCCACTTCCATCAACGTCCACCCTGAATGTCTGCTCCCCAACGCCGTCGTACAGGCCTCCACACGCCTTCAACGCCTCCCTCCGGAGTTGCGCCCACTGCTCGCTCGCCTCTACTGTGCGTTGCGCAGCCACAAGCATCCAGTTCTCCTCATTCAACCCGTCGCGCGTCAGCAGCGACTTGCGAACCGCGTTCAGTGGGCCATCACTGTACGGGCCCCAGCCGGACCCGCCGAAGAGGGTTGTCGGCCCTCCCGCGCGGTAGATCCCAAGCCCACTCCCGCCACGCTCGGCCTTACTTGCTTGGGCAGTTCCGCCTGCAAGGGCGGCGGCTTCAGCGGCGAGTGTGGAGGTGTCCTGGAGCTCTCCAACAGGGTCCCCGGCTTTGAGACCGCGTGCAGAGATCTCCTCGAGAACCTTGTCTTCGTAATAGTCGTCAACTACCCAGCGACCCTCTGGACGAGTGCTCCGTTTAGTACAGGGGCGTGCGTGTACCGATAAATTACACTCACCTAGTATCATTTTGGCTCCATGGAGCTTGTATGCGCTCCGCGCCGTGATGAGGGTCACACTTCGTGTACGCAAATGCGAGCCGAGCTTGCCAGCTTCGATGAGGTGTTCCTTCTCCCATTGTGTCGCGTTGAGTTTCATGGCAAGAGGATTCCGTCGGAAGTAGTACAAGGAATCACGGAAGCCGGACGTCCGCGCCGCATCAATAGCGAGCATGTACTTGCGCTCAGGATCTCGGTTAGGCAATGTGAATGTTTGTGCCTTGAATCGACGACCTGAGCCACAGCGTTCAACGTCGCGAGTTATGCAAGAAAGAGACAGTACTCACCTCCTAGAAGGTTGCCATTGGCGTCGATCTTGGTGTCTCCCTTGGGGTCATCCTTAGTGACATACTCATCGTTCTCGATGATGTAGACTTCGTTGTTGATTCTGCGGAAAGGCTTGCCACCGCCAGCGGGGCCCTCCTCGCCGTCCACGCCCTCTTCACCTCCTTCACCATCCTCTTGGCCGTCTTCTCCAGAACGTCGTGGCAACTTGATGGTAATTCCACGCCCTCTTCCTCTACCTCGTCCTCTTCCGCGGCCACGTCCTCTCGGAGTCGAAGTTCCGCTCACAGCACTCCTTCCCTTTCCGGACCCTCGTGGACGTCCCCTGCCCCGTTTTACCGGGACGACCTCCTCTTCCGCTACGTCGCTATCGTTGTCGGGCTCCGCATGGTCGCTGCCCTCCTCGTCCACCGTGCCGGTCCTTTCGCTCTTGCTCTCTTCCTCCTCCACTGCGGGGGTGCGCGAGACAGATCGCTGGCCTTGGGACACGTCTGCGCTCGTCCCGTCAACGGAGACCTCGCCGTCCTCCGCGTCTTGCATCTCCGTGTCGGGTTCGGTGACTTCCACGTCTTCCTCTTCCACGGGAGTGGCCACAACGCGCGAGCTGGAGGCAGCAGCAGCCCTTCCGCGGCGCGGTTTTATCGTTATTTTCATGCTCATTTTCGTTTGCTTCTTGAGGGTATACGGTGGTGTGTGCAGGCAAAGCAGAGATGATTAGCCGAGGCAGAGACGCGTCTCGGATTGAGGATGTCACGTCGCGCTAACTCGCGTTCACGCGTCGAGGCGCTGAGACAAGCTTGGGTGGGTCCCGCGATGCGCGCGGTTCTCCAAATGCAGCTGAGCTTTGGGCGCACGTTGCCTGCTCACATTTCTCCAACGGTTGATTATTGCCAATGTTAGTGTACAGTGATGAACGCCAACCTTCTCCGAGCAGCTGCTTCGCTCAAGGCAAGACGATCACAGGGACAGGGATAGTACAGCGATGCTGCTAGAAACGAGACCTCCGCTGCTTCGACGGCGAATGTCCAGCAAGAACCAATAGTTCTTCACCAGTAAACTGTTCTAGTGCCATTGTCCCCGCACACAACAACGTTCATCGCGTTGCAATCATGTGAATGTTACGAAGTACGATCGAGAATCACGCATCACACAGGCGATTATTATGGGAAGAAAGCATGCGTGATATTGCAGAACAACGACAGCTTTTCATGTCCTATGACTCCCTTGACACCTTGACCCAGTCAGGATACAGCGCTCCCTGGACCTGAAGCGCAGCATAAGGCAACGCGACTCGACATGCTTTTTTCGACACCGATGGATGCGACCCCTGATTCGTGAGGACAGTCCTGCGTAGCGGTGAGGGCATGACATGCCTAGCTTACGAGCCTAGCAGTCAGTAGGACGTTTACTCTGCAAAGATAAGATCTTCGTAAGCATCTACTGAGTCCGCGCCGAAGAAACCAGGTACGCACTGGAACGAGCCCGCATTTTTCTGCGCTTGCGCCTGAGTCTGCGGGACCTCTTCTTCTTCCACTTCTCTCTCATTCTATGACACAAAACGAGTTAGCACACGACCAACGGACGCGCGAACCCCTGTACTCACATGGCAAGATAAGGAGAGTGCTGGAGAGCGCTGTGGCGGGAGGCGGTGGATATGAGGCAACTGGTTCTGTACAGTTGCTTACATCAGCTTCGCACGCGCAATGGCGCGCGTCGCGTCTGCGCGTCTCGCGTGGAGGCGCAGATTTTGTCGTCCTCGACGCGTCGCACGATGAGTAAACGACCTCGGGTTCCCGCTGCCTTGCATTCAGAACTCTCAGAGTACTCTTCTCTACTACGTGCTCTCCGGACCAGCAATACACTCGACCTTGCTAGCCAACTGACACAGCCAGAACCCGGTTCGGCTGATCATCCTCAGGCTTCACCTGACGTGGACGAGGGAGAGTCGGAGCTTCCACCAAGTGAATCTGTGACGCCAGGCCCCTTCTCGCGAGAGACGTCTGTATCTGTTCATGCGTCAAAACGCCGAAGAGTAAGCGAGAAGGACAAGAAGAGAGATACCTGGACTCGCTGGCCTCTGTTGGCCGGCGACGTGCTCGTTCCAGAATGGGGCCTCGAGGATGAAGTCAAACAACTTGCGCTACATGTAATCAAGGAGACTCGTCCAAGCACATCAGAAGTGTCGCGGACGTCTTCCCTGACTGATGAACTCACCGATGTTTCGGAAGACGGTGGCATTACGTCTCCAGCGTCGTCTAATGACCCGACCGAGGACGAAGATCTCCTACCTCCCTTTGTTCTGAGTGCTCTCACTGCAACATCCTCGACATACCTCGCTCAGATCTTCGCACTACTCGCGGCACATGTGCCTATGGCAGAGAGAAGCCTACAAAACCGTCTCAAACCCATCAATTGGGAGACTGTACTTGACATCGCGGGGGCTCATGGCCTCGTGGATGCGAAGTTGGTCACTACTTATGTTACTTACCGCTAGCTTTGACTTGTGCTGCTAGTACTGCACTTGGTGTCCGCCGACGTTTGGAACAGGTTTACGGGCCTTCTCAATCACATGGTGAGTAATACTTGTTCGTTTCAACTCCTACAAATCTTCTAAATGTCTTTTTGGCAGTTGAAGAACGTATCGCAACGACGAGCACAATCCACAACCGCTTCGTTGAAGCAATTTCTGCCCACGAAATGTCATATCTGACGCAACCCGGTTATGAGGCACCTGTGAAAGCAGCTCGGAAACGTACGTTGTAAATACTCAGTCAGAGTCAAAGAGCATCGTTAACACCGGTGTACGCAGGCAAAAGAGGACCGTACAAGAAACGAAAGTCCACTGCCGACTCTGAGCATACTGCACCGTCTCGCGAACCCACTGCCAATGAAGAGCCTTGACGGCGCTCATGATTCATTGGACGTCGTACAGAAATCTGTACAGCATCTCCAGACGACATCAGCCTTTACCCTCGTCTCCCAGCAATTTCAGCCCGTGAGTATCGTTTAATTATTTTTCCAGTACACCCATACCCTCCCGTTATGATGTTTGAGGCATTTGGCTTTAGCAAGGGCGCCCCTTGCGTTGCAGAAACTTATCTCAGCTACCTTCGGGCCGTCTGCTTTGGCGGACGAGTCCGCTTTATCTGAACTCTTCCTACCATTCGCGTCTTTTCCAAACATCTTCTAACCATCCCTCTTCGCAGGTGCTTTCGGGGACGTTGCTGTGATTCCAGGAAGACTGAGCTGAGGTTGCCGTCGCAATGCCTACCTTACATAGGATAGACGGTCGGGATACCACAGGGTCGAGAGAAACGTACATATACAGGATAGGTGTAATCTTATAATGTGTAGAATACATGGTTTTAGGCGGATGCGGTTCCGCTCATAATTTCATACAATCCTTCCATCTGCCTTCGACTCAGGTGCTCACTCCAGAACCTCATTATTGGCTCCCATTCCTCTCTTGACCTGGGCATCCCACCAGGTTTCCCAATCCGCACCTCCTGCACATGGTCGTACCCTTTGCGCATCTTCTGAGCAGGGTTTGGGAGATCCGGTCTGTACCAGCATAAGATAGGCGTTGGGCATCGCGGCGAGAACGTCGGGTACGAATGCAGCGGGCCACCGACGGTGACAATAGATGCTAGCGGGCGTGCAGTAACAGTCGTCTTGCCTTCAGAGTCAGATGCACTCTCCTCTTGTCGTTGCCGCTCCAGCTCCTTGCGCCACCACCGCATGCCATACTCTGCCGCGACGGTCCCGCCCTGCGCGAACCCGAAGAGGTGGACGCGGCTCGGGGGCCAGCCGAACTCGTCGACCAGGTGGGCGAGGACCTTGTCGAGCAGGTCGAGCGCGGAGCTCGGGTTGGGGTCACTGAGCATTTCGCCGAGCTGGTCAAACGTAGGGAACCACTGATACGCGTTATCGGAGGGAACATGATAGGGAAGGCTGGGTGGATTGGTCCGGGTGAGATATGGAAGACGTGAAGGAGGTTTCCGAGAACACGCACAGGTCGGGACCGCGTAGAGCTAAGGTGGCGGTCTGCGGCAGCTTCAACGACCGGCCGAGGTTGCCAAACGGCTCATGAGAGTCACCTGTGGGCGGATTGTTGAGTATGATGCTGTTCTGTCGCGAGAAGGGGCCCAACACGCACCGAGACCGTGTAGGAGAATCAACAGGTTCTCGTCCGTGCCGTCGTCGCTCGGATGGTAAACGAACGGGACTGGCACTTTGTTTTGTTTCGGAGCCGGCTTCGTGCTCGGGGCGGAGTTCTGCGCAGGCTCCCGCAGATGCATCTCGTTAGACATGTCGCTGTAGATTTCACGTTACTCGGCTGGAAGAGCTGAGGAGATCGCGTGTGTGAGAAGTCGTATACAATATTAGTCTCCAGAGTATTGCGGGCGAAGAGGCAGCTCTAGTATGTTAGAAGACATCCTGTTGTGGCTAACAGCTCTCGTAGACTTCCGAGAATATTCTCGGTTACTATCGGCGTCAAAGTATGTGGTCACACCGGCGGCAGTCTCTAATCGACATTCGTAAGGCTATTCATCGGATCTCGGAAGGATTAATGGCTTTAAGCTTCACGACCTGGTGTGTCTAGTTCTACTTTTGCCCATCCGCAGTACAATAGTCGTCGACTGCTCCAACAACCTCTGTGTAGTCTGACATTAATTGTATGGCGCTTGGCGTGAGTCTGCGGAGCCTCACAGGACCGTATCCAGGGCATCCTGCCGTGATGTGAAATCCCCAACACTGGATGACGACCGCATTTTGAGGCTGAGCTGTTACTGTCAACGTCCCTCTTCTGCTACGCGGACTTCGAGGATTTCCTTCAGGCGTCGGGCGAGACCTTCTGTCAGCTGCAATACGCCATCTGCAGTGCATAAACGATATGACGGCATGGGCTGGTAGGTCTCTGCCAGAATCTATGACTCTCAAGTCAGTATCGTAGACAAGTAGGGCAGTAAAACAGTATCACCTTTCCCTCTTCAACTCTGACAGAAGCGATAATGTCATCTGGGTCACCAATCCGTCCAAGAGCTGGGATATTACGACTGTCTGCAATTGACAACAGTTTGAGATGGACTTGGGGGACGGATGGAGGACAAAACGTACCATGAATGTGCATCCAACCCTGCTGTGTTTGAATTGCTCCGTTCCTCTGAATGTCATCAATTTCATCCCGTAGCGCGCTCTGAACAGCTTCGTGCAGCAAATCACGGAATGCACCTAGACAATGGATTACAATCTAACGAACAATTAATCCCACCAGCAGATCCGCACTAACTGTTCTCTACAAAGTCATTGAGCCCAGCCTCTTCCGACTCTTCCGGTGTCGCTGCCGGAAGCCAACCGATCACAGTGCTTGACTGCACAGAAGGTGGCGCATTCGGGAGGAAGGACAGCGCGAAGACTGGAATGGTGTCTGACAGCGGCGTAGGTGGATGATACAAGTGGTAGAAGAGGTCGGGTCTGTCTGCATCAGCCACAGTAGTCGGCCGGTCCGAAGAAGAGCTGAAGGAACTGTCGGAGCTGAAGGGTCTGGAGGGAAGTGGTGATATGGATTGCCCGGAGACGAGCGCCGCTAGCGGTGATTGACATGACAGACTCTTCTGAGTAATCCCAACATGTGTGCTGCGTGATCTTCGCGATTGACGGAAGTGCGAAGACAGAATAGACTGAGATGTCAAATGCTTCGACCGAAAGCTCGTCTCAGTTGCGATGCGTCCTGCACCGAAGGAAAATGACCGAGCCGTCTGCTTAGGTAGAGCTGTTACGGATGCAAACATCATCTCAAGCTTCCTAGATTTCACGCTAGAGCGAGTAGTTCCTGAAACCAGCGAGGGGGACGGAGGAAGCTGGCTTTGATCTCCTCTGACGAGTCCGACACCGAAACTCGAGCGCGCCTCGCGCCACCCAATGCATCATATCACGTGACCATAGACAAATCGTCGCGTCACATGCGAGCGCTTGTTGCGATTCGTACGCGAAACAATCTCCCTCGGAAATCGCGCTCGTACTCATTGCACGGAACTTTTCTGTGCCCGTGCAATTCGCGATATCAAGCAAATTTTCACTGCGATCCCCCCTCGTGTTTCACCCTGGTCACGATTTTTGATGCTCCATGAGCTACCCGAGCCCTTACGCTAGCAATGCAGTGGTAAGGGTACGAGACTTTCCCCAAATGTGCGAGACCGAGGACTCCTCGCAATTCTCCCAATTTTGCGCGCTGATCTAGGCTTAGACCGGGCGTGCAATCATCATCATGTCTCTCTATACGGCTGCGAGCAGCACGGTTCCCGAAACGAGAGGACGTGGTCGTCGAGGGGATGACAGATCGTGCCGGCTTGAGACTCAGACTCGTACTGGCACTCCGACGAATTGCATATATGGAACTTTAGCGCTGCACTCCGGCGCGCAGGATTCACAAGCAGCAAAATACCTGCTCTTCTCGCTGCCTGGCTACTGCTGCCGACCGGATAGACCACGTGGCGGCCTCTGCGATGGAAGGTGCCGATCCCTGCTTCCCAACCGCGCGCTGTAGTCAGGTGCTTGTCTGTTGACACCACTCGGAATTTACGTTTCGGGCTCTGCTGCGTGCGTGGGATAGGAATCATTCTTCCTCTCAACGCTGAACTTCAGGGCCAGCGTACACCATGACCGAGTTCAAAGGCCCGCAGGAGCTGCCTTTCGTCCCGGACGACTTGAGTGTTCCTCAGTTCATCCTTGATTCGCACCATCTATCCCAGCCCGTGGTGAAGACCGATATCCCCCGCTTTATTGATGACGAAACCGGGAGGCGGATCGGCATCGAAGAGGTGAGGACCCTAGCAAGCCAAGAATAATCAGCTACTTCTGACCAGAGCTCATATATCATAGATTCGTGCGCGGACATTCGGATTGGCAAATGGAATGAACTCGCGGTGGGACATTCGCGAAGATGACGTTGGTGCGCCTTTTTGTCCTGAACTAGTCAATGCAATATCAAACCTGATCCCGCGGCGTCACGGAAGTTTGCATCTTCAGCCCTAACCATGTCGGTATGTCACTGACATTTTGTCTTGTTACTAAGTTGTCTCATTGTTATCGACAGATTATCCCGTCGCCATGTGGTGGGTAGAGCTTCTTAGCTTACCAGCGTATTTCAATCTCGCTTGACTTATATTACAGGGCAATACTTAGACTGGGAGCCACAGTGACGCAAGTATTTCTCCGCGACTTTCTCAGACGAAGCTAATGCGTCCGGCGGGTATTCAGTGGAGCCAACCCCGCCTACACTGCTGAAGAGCTTGTGCATCAATTGCAATTGACAAAGGCTAAAATACTCCTCATTCACCCAGCATGTCTACCAGTTGCCCTTCAAGCAGCACGTATCGCGAAGCTCTCGCCCTCATACATGGCCCTCATAGAGCCAGCGAACATGGAGATTTCTCTGCCTACCGTGCCTGACCTCATAGCAGACGGACTCTCACGTCCGCCTTCTTTCAATGAGCGGCGTCTCCGCCCGGGAGAGGCAAAGACGAAAATTGCCTTCCTGATATTGTCCAGTGGTACGACGGGCAAACCAAAGGTTGGTTAAGCCTGACAGGATGTTGTGCGGCATCTGAATTTCGATGTAGGGTGTACGATTGTCGCATTATGCCGTCATAGCCAACACCGTGCAGTCAGCTGTTCATATGGGGCTGAGCCCCAATTATGCAAGCGATGAAAACAACAGATTCCGAGCCGGGGACGTGATGATAGGCTGTGAGTAGGCTTCTCTAGCCGAATGTGACTGCGCTTAAACAGACATCGTTCAGTACCGCCATTCTACCGTATGTATGATCTGATGAGCTTCTTCGTCGATTTGTCCAGATGACATTTCCACAGACATCTTTGGTCTGATCCCCGTCCTGCACTTTAGTGTCTTCGCTGGAGTACGTGAAATCACGCGAATATTTCATCATACTGTGCTTATGACCTTTAAATTGTAGATGTCATTGGTGGTCATACCGAAGTTTAATTTCGTTGACATGCTGAAGAGCATCGAGCGTTATCGGATCAATCACCTTCTGTATGCCTTCCGTTGATCCACGTTCACATAGTCTCAACATATTTATAGTGTCGTTCCCCCGCAAGTCGTGCTCCTATGCAAGGCCAGGACCCTTCTCGCTCCGTTTCCGTGTGTCACGAGCTCACATTTGGTCACAGCACCCGGCGGTGAAGAATTTCGACCTGAAATGCATCCGGACCATACTGAGCGGAGCGGCTCCCCTTGCAAGCGAGACAATCATAGCTCTCGCCCAGATATTCCCGCACACTGCTATCGGGCAAGGCTACGGTCAGTCTTCCGGTTATCTCGAAGCCCGTCATCTCGGCACCGTCATTCCGACACGTCAGTCTTGCAGGCATGACCGAAGCAACCGGCATATCGTTCGCGCGGATTGACAAGCACGTTGACACGTCCGGCAGCACGGGACGATTGGTACCAGGCGTTGTGGCGCGTGTCGTGAAATCGGACGGTTCCCTCGCCGGATGCGGAGAGGCTGGGCATCTGATCATCTCATCGCCCTCTCTGGCCTCTGGATACCTGAACAACGAAGAAGCGTGAGTCCCAACGTTAAACCATGTGTCTGTGTGCCTGACATTCGTATCTCGATCAGCACAAAAGAAACGTTCGTGGATGGGTACGTAACTAGCTTGGAACTATCTGCCCCATAACTCTAATGTGTATTTACAGTTGGCTGCATACCGGGGATGAGGTGATCATTAACGAAGAAGCGGAAGTATTTGTCATAGATCGCATAAAAGTGAGCCTATCCATTATCTGAAGAGATATCCTGTGTGCTTAGTGGCGATAATATTCCAGGAATTAATCAAAGTCAAGGGTTTCCAAGGTTTGCGGTGGTTGTTAACCTAGTATGCTTCTCAACTGAATGACTCCGACGCCAGTGGCCCCGGCGGAGCTCGAGGGTCTTCTGTTGGATCACCCTGATGTTGCTGATGTCTGCGTCGTCGGCATACCAGATGACTATAGCGGGGAGCTCCCGCTCGCATTCGTCGTGCCGAGTCCCAGCGCTGCTGAGCGGATCAAGTCCAGACCCGAGGAGTCGGACAAAGTGAAGGCGGAACTTGTTAAGGTTCGCCCTGCGCCTCTCCTGCGCTGTTCCCTACCGACCACTCACCTGGTACCCTCAACAGCACGTCGCTGACGCGAAGGTACACTACAAGCACCTTAAGGGCGGCGTCGAGTTCATCGATGTCATCCCGAAGAACCCAAGCGGAAAGTTGCTGAGGCGCTTTTTGCGCGAGCGCGCTAAGGCACTGCGCGCCAAAGGCAAGACTCCGCGGCCGTCCACGGTGAAGGCAGCATTGTGATTCTGCATGGCTACGGCCCCATCAAATTCGATGGTGGAGGGGCTGATGATGGTTAGGTTTTGAATACTGTATCTATGATGGGTCTCGGCCTCGCGATATCTGCCCACGGTAAAATTAAGACGGGCGCATCAGCTCGAGGGCCTGCGCGTATCTCCGTTATGCATACGTTGTACAAGTGACTGAACTACGTTCCTGGCTGGCGTCGTATACGCTCACGACAAATTTTACGTAAACATAGGTGACAGTGAGGGTAGTGCATGGGCGCCTCCGCGCTGGGAAGGAGGTATCCTCCTGACTGTCGCTGTACATTTGTGGGAGCGAGCACGTCTTACATGGATTCAGACGGCATGCTTCAGGGGCTTCCCTCAGACGTGGGTCCATGGCCGTGTAACATCCGTGCACGGTGCGCGGTGTTCCGACCGTAGGCGAAAACATCGGTATATAATTACCCGCTCTCACTCGCGGAGTTAGACGATCACTCGGCGCGACTGCGAGCCTGCGGTATCTCTGCATCAGCCTTGCCTCTTACTTTCACGATGGAATTCAAAGGCCCTGGTGGCCCTCTGCCTTACATTCCTGACGACCTGTCAGTTGTCCAGTTCATACTCGATTCTCACCATCCCACGCGTCCCGTGGTCGATCGGCCATGGCCCTGGATGATAGAAGACGCCACCGGACGACAGATAGGTGGTGATGAGGTTCGTCTCCTACTTATGTTGCCTAGACGGCACTCGAATACCCAAGAGTGTCGGTCGGGTCTGACTTGACACCTGCCATGTAGATTCGGGCTCGGACTTTCGGACTTGCGAATGCCCTGAGTGCGAACTGGAACATTCGTGAGTCATCGTCTTGCGAAAGAATCCCGGAGCTCGGCTAAAGGCGGCCAAAATACAGGCGAAGACGATGTAGGTGGGTAGTCACAGAATGCCTGGCGGATGCACCGTTGTGAATATCGTCCCAAGTTTGTATTTTCAGCACAAACCATGTTGGTGCGTCATTTGCAATGCCAGTGCCGTCGAAAAATTGCATTGATATCGCTTTATCGATGCAGATTATCCGGTGGCAATTTGGTCAGTACAGCCGAACGGTTCTCGCTCGATCCACTATTTGACGTGTTGCGTCAAGGGCACTACACAGACTCGGCGCGATTGTAACGTACGATCGAGTCGCCAAGCTTGCTAAAATATCGTCTGACTTCACCTAGCGGCGCGAACCCGTCTTACTCAGAAGACGAGTTGGAATACCAGCTTTCTATCACGAAGTCGAAGGCGATCATAGTACACTCCGAGATTTATCCTGTCGCACTCGCAGCTGCGCGCAAGGTCGGCATAGCACCCAGTCGTATTCTGCTGATAGATTCCTCGTCCGCAACTTCCACATGTCTAACCATCAATGACTTTGTATCTGACGGCCTATCACGACCCCCTCACTTTATTGAACGACGACTGGCGCCTGGTGAAGGAAAGAAGAAACTTGCCTTCCTCTGCCTTTCCAGCGGGACTACAGGGAAACCCAAGGTCAGGCTTTTTGGCACCATGTCCGTTGTAATAGCGTACTTCTCATCCACGGTTATATATTCACTAGGCGACGTTAATTCCTCACTATTCCTTGATTGCAAATGTGATACAATTGGCATTATGCAACAAGAATAATGTTAAGGATACACCTCCGGAGAAGAAGCGTTATCTCGTCGGAGAAGTGGGAATTTCTGGTCAGCCTTAAACAGTATCCTATAAGGTGTTTGCTGATATCATGGCAGTCCTGCCGTTATATCGTAAGTGATATGGGCCATGCTCGTTTGGGTCGGACGATGCCCAATTGGATGATTGTAGATATATATGGTCTAGTCCTCAACCTCCACTTCCTTCTGTTCACCGGGGTAAGATTTCGCCTTTGATCCAGAGCCTGTGAAAGGTAACAACTCTACTCCACAGGTCACGCTTGTGATGATCCCCAAATTCAACTTTGTAGAAATGCTGAAGAGCATTCAACGCTACCGGATTCATCATCTCTCGTGCGTCTCAAAGTCCTGTAACTGGAACTCAGAGCTCATCGATTGCGTAGAATCGTCCCGCCAATGGTAGTATTATTATGCAAGGTGAGCAGCGGGCATTTTAATTTAAGCATGCGCGGCTCATGTTTTGATAGCACCCAGCGACTAGGGACTTCGATCTGTCTGGTGTCAAGTCTGTTGTTAGCGCAGCGGCGCCCTTGTCCGCGGAGATGACTTTACACCTGGCCAGGGTCCTTCCAAACGCAACTATTGGACAAGGTTATGGTAAGTATTACTCTTCTCTGTCAACGAGATGAATGTGACTCTCTGCACGTGCTCGACTTACGAACAATCTTGATAACCCGCAGGCTTAACGGAGACTTGTACTGCAGTGGCATTTCCTGAAATCGGACCGCGGATCGCGACGCCCGGCTGTGCTGGTATTCTCATGCCCGGAATTACTGCGCGTATTGTGAAAGCAGATGGTTCGCTCGCTGGCTTCAACGAGCCTGGGCAATTGGTCGTAACGGGTCCTTCGATGGCCGTCGGCTACTTGGACAATGAACAAGCGTACGTCTTCAAGAAGGTCCGCTCGGACTTACTCGAATTTTGACTCCTTCGCAGCACGAAGGAAACTTTCGTAAAGGGGTAAGTTTGTTACGTTCGAACATTCTTGCGCTTGGCGCTGAACGCCTCGGAGATGGGTCTACACCGGTGATGAAACCGTCATCAATGAGAAATACGAGGTGTCCGTGGTCGACCGCATCAAGGTGTTTGTTTCGTCCCTCAGCCGAGATTTGAACTGACAGTTGCCGTTCGTACAGGAACTGATTAAGGTGAAGGGTTTCCAAGGTTAGTATAGTCTCACTCTCCGGTCATACGTCTGCTCAATTAGCATCGCTTTAGTCGCGCCAGCTGAGCTCGAGGGACACCTCCTGGAACACCCGGACGTAGGCGACGTCTGCGTCGTCCCAATCCCGGACGACTACAGCGGCGAGCTTCCGTATGCCTTTGCGGTCCTTAGCGCGGACGCGCAGCAGCGCGTCAAGTCAAAGCCCGATGATGCGCTCAAAATTAAAGCTGCGCTTTGCAAGGTCAGCTGCACGGTCTAGGTACCCACCGTCGGGGAGACTGACCGGCGCCGCTCATCTTATCAGCACGTTTCCGATCACAAAATCGCGTTCAAGCATCTCGCGGGCGTCGAGTTCATCGACGCTATCCCCAAGAATCCGAGCGGCAAGTTGCTTCGACGCGTCCTCCGTGACCAGGCGAGGCAGCTACTAGCGCAAGGAAAGCTTACACTCGCCGATAAAGCACCGAGGGCTAGGCTCTGAGTCCATGAAATGAAACGGGAGAAACGACTTTTTACGAGTTATCTGATAGGAATATGCTTCACCTCTGGGATCTGGGGCCGTAGCAGTGACGTCTATTTATTTTCGGGTCCTGAACAATGCTAATACCGACTGGTCGGGATGTCTCTGGTGCACGCACGACCGCACAGGATTGAAGAGTTCAGCAACCAAAATGACCCGACGCAGCGGCATAGCTAAATCGAGCTTTGCACATAGACAGGAACGCCTGTCAGGGAGGCGCCCCTCATCCGATCTCTTCTGCCCATCGCAGCACGTCATCGTGCGAAACGTGCCCGTTGACAGCCTGCAGCGAAGAGGTCAGATCCATGAACATACAGGACCGCAGTCTGGACACCTGAGCGGGCTTACCTGCGGGGCGACATTTGTGAGGGCTTGGCCCGCCCTTGTCGACGCAGGCGCGTTCCTGCCTGCTGGCAGCTGCTGGGCAGCCGAGCGCATCTCTGCCAGCTTGGCTTCCAGCGAGTCGCACTTGCTGTCTGAGTGTCAGATGCGCGGCAGTAAGACGGCACTTGATCGGCGTACGCATGAATGGCGCGTGTCTCCTCCCGCCGGAGCTCGAGTTGCCGCCGCATCATGAGTTCCAGGTTGCCCCTTGCCTGCGGAGCATATCAATACAGTCTCTGGGAAGCAAGGGACACATGAATGGGTACCTGGACGGGACGCAGGTCATTTGCGGCAGCCATGATGTTCTGAGCGAGGACGGTGATCCATTCGACATGTCTTTGCCACTCTGGCGGTGTGGTGGAGGTGGCCGTCGGCGGCGGTTGCAGTAATGCGTCCATGAGCTGTGAATATGTTACAAGCATCGAACGGAGTACGGACCGCAGGGCGGGTCGTCGATCTGTAAGCGCAGAAATGACTGAGTAGCGGGAGGAGAGATGATCAGAGATGAGCTACGGACCTATGCTGGGGTCTGCAGGGTATAATTGGTGCCCTCCGAGCTCGGCGAGGGAAGGGATAGTTTCCTTGATCTGAAAGAGTAATTGTCTAGCATTGGCAAATGAAACAACCACTCTGAACGCTCACAAACCAGGTGTCCCCGAAGACTGTATAATGCCCCTCCTCCAGCATCCAGTCTACTCGGGGCTTCTCAAGCTGTACAAGAGGCCATTCTGGAACGTCCTGTTGATCCGAGAGTACTTCATGTTGACTTGCTGCGGCCAAATCTCCATCGCCCACACGCTCCTTTAGCAGCGCTAAGAGTTTCAAATTGTGGCTCGTATACCGGGTGTAGTGTGATGGAGGGGAGGGAAACGGATTGCGGAGTTCGGCCTCCTCTTCCTCCATGGTCCCAGCCTATCGCATAGAGGCCTTCGCAGGGAGATTGTCGGACGATGCAAAGGGGGAGCTGGTGGGTGGGAGTGGGCGTTGTGGCATGGTTGCGCCTCAAGCCGTTCACGCGTCTCGCGCTTTCGCCAGACGCGTCTTGTTCTCGGCTACAATACCTGCTCATCCTGCTTTCCGTTGAGCTTGCTCAGGCGACGATTCTACGTGCTGGGATATTATTTCTGAAGCAAAATGTCTACACGGAGGAGAGTGGGATTTAACACGGCGACGTCAGAGGCGTCTAGGAGGCAGCTGATGCAGCCTGTGCCGTGCTGGGAGAAGGTCTGGGGCCCGCCGGACAATGCTCCTCCGGGCACAACTTTACGAGTATACAAATGGGTGAAGACGGACAAGAAGCAGGTGTGCCCAGGCGCGGATCTCAGACACGTACTTTCCTTACGCTTGATTTACAGCAATTCAGTGACGACGAGGGCGAGCTCACCGACCAGCCACTCGCGCCGCTGCCGGAGCCAGAAGAGATCGAGGTGGGCGACGGGGACGAGGAGATAGACCAGGACGAAGCTGCCACATCCGTCGCCCCCGAGACAACACCCGTTTCGCGCGACGTCTCCGAGCCCCTCGTGCCGAAGGACGAGTCCAAGCCCGCGACGCCGAAACCACATCCCCTGTCCATCTCCTTCCAGCCGCCGACGCCGACGCCGGGGCCCGAGGACGCGCTGGACGACTCGCTGAAGCCGTTGGAGGGCGTCCTGGGCACAGACGCTCTGGACGACTCGCTGACGCCGCTGGAGAGCGGCTTGGGCGCGGACGCGCTCGGCGCCGATATCACTCTAGACATGTCCCAGATGGGGCCGGACGGCGAGCCGTTCGAGGCCGCGCAGAACACGACGCAGTTCCAGGCAGACGATTCCCTACTCGGGGGAGCCCTCATGGACGAGACGATTGACGACCCCTTCGCCATGCCCCCCTCGTGACGAACATATCGCTGCATCGCTGCACCGTGCTTTCGTCACATTTGGTAAGTGAGCTCAGTCTGTTGAGCGTAGTTGGGATTTGTATTGACTTTAAGAGCACCTTGCAACAGTTCGCGGATCACACATCATGATGCTTGGAATGCGCTACCGCTCCTGTTCGAGATCCTGGCCACACCAGAGGGAATATACCCTCGACTGCATCAGAGATACACTGCTGGCTGATCAGTAGGGCCCCCTTGTGCTGCGCCTTAGATGCATATGCCCGCAATGGCATCTGCGGGTATCGTAATGCGCAGCCGCGTTCTAGGCTTAGTCGCGCTTCAGGATGTGTTTATCCATCTTCCCGCTGTGTACCTCCAATACAGCGGATTTTGATTGATGCCTAACCAAAAGAAACAGTTGCGAACTTTCTGGTTCAATATCTGCAACTTGCGGCTGGAATACCAATAATCACTCGATACGTCGTTTATTGATATACATGTCCTATGACAAGGTTGTACGTGTCTTGCATGGCCCGAGCACATAACGGGCGTACAAGAACATGCAGTGCATGAAAACGCCCGGCTCAACGCATCAAAGACGGTGCGAGGCAGTCACTTGAGAGACAAGCGTTACATATCCAGACTTCTTTGCATCATGAAGAGCGGGATGTAGGAAGAGATGAGGGCGCACACAGCCAACCTGCAAGGACACGAACACGTCAGAACGTAATTAGGGCTGAGGTCCTAACCCTAGGCGAAACAGATCCTCACATGAGGGTGCTTGTCGGGCTGTTTCCGCCATCCTTCGTCCTCAAGGGGTGCTGGTTGATCACGCTGTTGATGGACGCCAGGAGAGCCGGCCATGCAAGGTATCTGAGTGATGTTGACGTGTTAGGAGTGAGCGCCGACTTCGAGGGTTGTTCGTTGTGCGCACCGGTTACGCGACACCATGACCATTCCGGAGATAAACATGACTAGATGGCAATATCGTTACTACTGCAAGTCTCAGTTAGGAGTATTTTGACGCACTAGATGCAGATAGGGCATCTGGATGGGTGTTTGTCAGCGATTGGATGAGGACGGAAGAGGAGTGCGACGTACCAGGTGAATCTACCTGCCAGGTCTCTGGCAGAGTGAACTTTGCCTCCCCTGCAGGATCTCTCGGGTCGTCTTTGGAATGTGTCGATGCAGACATGGTTCAGGTTCCAGCTTGAGACGACCAGCTCAAAAAATGAGGTGCTGATGAGCAGCCAGCCAAAGGAGCGCTGCCAATGAACGACCCAGGCACGGTCATGACCATGGTGGCGCTAGCAGTCGTGGGAAACACAGCGGGCGCCTACGCGTATCGACAACTTCTTCGAGTCGACTTTCTCGGAAACATCATTGTTTTCTCTCGTCTTCCGTCTCTACTTACTGTGTTTAAGTTGTCTCGGCAGTGTTTATCTCTGATCCTCCGATATTACCGTGCTCTATTGATGGAAGGTCATACACAACATAGAGATGGCTACCTCTCGTGTGGGCAACCTAGTTGTACCTCAGTATTCTAATCGCAACTGGCGTGTCTGAAGAACGTGCATTTCAACATGAACCACGATCTCCTGCGATCGTACCCTCTTTCACAATCGGTCTAGACACACTCTGGAGACGACATCTATGTCACCTGCTATTGGAGAGGTTGTGATCGACGGTCTGGAACAACTCCGCGAAGTCGACTCAGCTACTTCGCATGGTCCAGAACATACGGATGAGTGACGAGTGGAGCAAGGCTGACGCCTTTCAGACCGGCGGCAGATTTGCAAATCACCGTAATATAGGGCGTTCGAACACGCTACAATGAAGCAGGCTCGCCTGCACCCTCCCTCTCACTTGTCCTTAGCTGTAGATCAGCTTCCCAGTCACTCATTATGAAGTACATCGTCGTCGACGGCACTTACATCATCCCGGGCGGATCTGCGTATACCACCACCGCACATGTACGACCTGACGGGACTGCCTTCCTTGGTTCGGTGAGTACAGCGTTGTAATGAAAGGTCATGTTGCTGACTGCCGATATGAAGCCGTCGCATCACTACCTGGACAGCATCTCGACGTATCCCGGGGCTGCACACGATTCATTCAAGAACGCATGGCTTCATGACATGAACAGGACATACCGAAACCCACCGGTCAGCGGATACTACCCATACACCGACCATGGGAGAGGCTACTTCAGGTAAGGACAATGCTTAAACGCTTCTGCGCCACAGCATGCCTACGTGTGTTACAGGAGTCGTGCAGGCGACGTCTACTACATCTCGGGCACGATGCAGGACCATCGGCCCCAATACTTCGACACGCGTGAGCGATCGTACGGCTACCGGACGAGCGGGGCATGGTATGACCCTAGCCGGCACGCGTACCCAGGAACTCGTGGGTACTACGCCTCGTCATATTCATATCCGAGCGCAGCCTACCGTTGGCCTACATACACCGGGCGTGCTGATTATGATTACCTCAGTTATTTCTGATCAGTACTTCAGTGCTCCATCTGTGTTCTGGGGCTCGCACTTTGCCCGTAGATTGCATTCGTGTATCTGTAGTCACGTTTACCTTGTAGCATACTATCCACTCGTTTGTTCGCGTTGAAGCATTGCGCAGCGTGCAAGGCAGCCAGCGGCGTTGCGAAGGAATGTTTAGCATGAGTAGCCGGACGAGCAGCCGGTGGCCGTTCCCACATGCCGGCGCTATGGCAAAGCGCTGTCTGAGTGGCGCTCCCTCCTCACGACTTCAAGTCGAACCAACTCATCGTTCGGCCTGGTCTCGATCTGCTTTTCCACTGCCTCCTCCTCTCTTGAGCACAGCTCTTACTTGGCTCTTATGCTCCCCCTTTCTCTCAAATAGCTTGTTGAACAGAGCTTTGAGCGATTCCCACCACCCCCTCAGCGCTCGCGGTGACGACATCGATATTCCTTGTTGATATCAGACTTTGGGGGCATTAGGGTTGCTCGCAGGACATTACCATAGGCTGTTATCGCTAGGCCATCACATTCTTTGAAGAGATACTGTTGCTTGAGAAAGAACCCCTATACCTCGTGGCATCCTTCGTTTCATTTCCGGTGCCTCCAGAAAGCGCACTTCCATAGTCAACGAACTTTAATTCTCAGCGTACTATCTTGCTAATCCACCATGGCCACACCAACCCTGTTCATGCCCTCCTACGATATCTCACCTGGTGAGGCTCAGGATACCCCGCGTTTTGGCCATCACCTCACTTCAGTGCTCGGTTCTCCCTTCCTCACCACCTCTGACCTCCCCGCGGACCCCGCCACTCCCCGTTCATCGCACGCACATATCACCGCAGATCAAGCCACCGCCCTCGGGATCGAGATGGAGCCAATCGACGGCGCCTTCTCGTCAGTGCCGCGGTCATATACCGTGACCCGCCCGCCCTCGCCGACCCCGAGCTTCCGCACGGACACATTCTCAATCATCAATTGGACCGCAGAGGTCCCCAATGGCGCCTCCGGCTCTGCGCTTGCGCTGGAGGACCTTGCCCCACGCTGCTCGACGCCGTTCCGCCCCTCGCCCGGGCGCCGCACCGTCTCAGGCTATCCCAGCACGTACTACAGACCCAGCACGCCGTCGCCACCCAGCATGCTCAAACCCTCGAAGAGCCTCTCGATCAGCATGGGCATCCTCCCGCGCATCTGGGATGCGCTGCGTGACGGGTCCCCGGGCAGGAAGGGCAAGCGGCGCCCGGGTCTCCCTACAGCAGCGTCGTGGCGCGAGGCCGCGCTCCAGATGGGTGCAGAGTTCTATGAGGATGGGTTCGTCGACTATATCAACATGCAGCCCCTCGACGGCGAGGAGGGCGAGCTGATCGACGACGAGGCGTGCTTTATCGATGTGAGGGTCGTGACAGGGATCGACATCGTGGGGCTCCTCCCGACGGAGCTTGCGCTGCATCTACTATCGTACCTGGATTTGCAGTCCGTCCTCGCCTGCCTGAGAGTATCCAAGTATGTGCACGTGACCCTGAGGTTGGATACGAAGCTGACAGTCTGCTAGGCTCTGGCATGGCCTTGCGAACGATAATTCAATCTGGCGAGAACTCTTTGCTCGCCGCCAAGAGGACGGTTGGAACTTTGATCTGCGTCGCGCGAAGCACAGGCTGCCTTCTCCTTCGCGCTTCTCCCGAACATCTTTCAAAGCACATGTCCCAGCACCGCTCGAGATCGATTGGTACGACCTGTACCACACAAGAAACGAGCTCGACCGGCGGTGGCAATCTAGCCCACACACAAGTCTCATTCCAGATGACAAGGAGAACAAAGCATGGGAACCTCGGGTTCGCAGGATCAGCGGCCATTTAGATAGGTGTGTGCCCCAGGGTGTGCGCTGCTTCTGAACGGAGGCTGATTGTATCTTCTTGATCTTAGCGTCTATTGCCTCGAGTTCGACTCGTCGCGGATCATCACTGGCTCCCGGGACCGTACCATTAAGGTGTGGAGCCTGAAGACGGGCAAGTGTCTCGCCACGTTTGCAGGGCACCGCGGTAGCGTGTTGTGTCTCAAGTTTGATAAGGATTGGGACCTGCAAGATCCAGATAGTGAGGGCAGCACTGACTCGTGGGGGAGGCGTAAGGGTTTTCTGGTATCCGGCTCGAGTGACTGGACGATTTGCGTGTGGGACTTGTACACGAGCTCGCCAGTTGTCGAGGGCGAGGACCCCGAGGTCAGTGCGGATGCCAAGGCCGTGTTGCGTGGCCACACTGGCGGCGTGCTTGACTTGAGGATTGATGGCAAGTGGATAGTGAGCTGGTGCGTAGTTGCTCTAGTCTGACATCGGCGAGTCATTTCACTGATCTCATGCCAACTATTTCCATAGCTCGAAGGACGCGCTGATACGCGTCTGGGACCGGAGGACGTTAGCGCCGCACTGCACGTTCCGAGGCCATGATGGCCCGGTGAATGCTGTGGGGCTGCAGGGAGACAGGGTTGTGAGCGCAAGTGGTGATGGCAAGATGATGTTGTGGGACATCGCGACAGGAGAGCGCCTCCGGACATTCGAGGGCCATGATCGCGGGCTGGCTTGCATTGAGTTCAAGGTAGGCTCTCCGAGGATATCAAACAGCCATAATAATCAAATGCACGCATCTGACGGGCTCTCACAGGACGACTTGATTGTGTCAGGATCCAATGATTGCAAAATCAAGGTCTGGTCGGCTTCCACGGGAGCGTGCCTGCGGACACTCGTGGGCCACGATCTGCTCGTCCGCGCACTTTCCTTCGATCCCCGCAGCGGCAGGCTGGTTAGTGGCAGCTATGACAAATCCGTGAAGGTCTGGGATCTGCGCACCGGGAAGATGGTCCGTGAATTCCGCGGTTGCCACGTCAGCCACATATTTGATGTTAAGTTCGACCACTGTCGAATTGTAAGGTTAGTGCGGTCTCGCTGCGCATTGTGTTGCATGTGTCTCACGTCGGTTGGCAGTACATCGCACGACCGGAAGATCGTTGTCTTGGATTTCTCGGAAGGGCTCGATGCATCCCTGTTCGTTTGAACGCGATGCGCAGCTGCATCGCCATACATCTCGGTTTGATTTATCTTGTTCATAGTTTCTGGACCCTTCGTTGTTCATAGCCCATTCCGCTTTCGTGCATCTAGCTGTCATGTTGATCTCTTCCGCTCTGTGATACCCTTTCACTGCTCTACTTTAGTCATGGACCTCACCTAGTTGCATCATCTGTGTAGAATATCCAGTATCGTCTCTCCTGAGGAAGTTATGTATTGCAGCACCATGTACATCACAAACCGAATCCAAGCGCTACCTTTTGTACATCCATTACTACTGCTCCGCGGACGTGCGGCGGACTTATACACTGCTCGCACCAGTGGCACTTGCAGCTTCCCGCTCGGCAAAGCTCTCAATGATCTCCTTCACTAGCGATGCCTCGGGTGCATTAACAGTAATGACCCTGCGCTCTTTCTCCAGAAGACCCTTGAACTCAGGTGGCAGCACGTCGTGTTCGAAGTTGAAGTTGGGAGATGAGCTAAGGGCTCGGGTCACAGCCTCGGAGAATTTGGCGGGGTGTGCCGTCGAGAGGACGACCTGTGTGATGGGAGCGGGGCTAGGGCAGGCACGATCAGTCGTCTCGTACATTGCATGCCGGAAAAGGCAGGCGTACTTCTGCGCAGAGAGGATCTTGGCGGCACAGAGGCCCACCGCGGTGTGGGGGTCCGCGACGTATGCGGATTCGGATGTGAAGTAATCCCGGATGGTCGAAAGAGTCTGATTGCCGCCCCGCTAGTTAATGACAGCACCAGGAACCCGAGCAGACACAGTTGCGTACCTGGTCGTCTGATATCCGCTCCGCGACAAAGTCACGCCGCGCGAGCTCCAGGACGGACACGGGCACCTGCACGCGTCCGTCGCTCTTCATGCTCTGCATCCAGCCATCTAGCGTCGCGCACGCCGCGTGCACCTTCGCTCCCTGGTCGCTGCCCGCGGTGTCCTCGTACGCAAGGTACCAGAGCAGCCGCTCGAAGTTGCTCGATACCAGGATGTCCATCGCGGGGCTCAACGTCTCCCTAACCCCGCCCACTGCCTGCTTGCCATCCGACGCACCCGCGGCGGGCGCGGTCGCCGCGCCGCCGTTGAGCGCGGACGTGTCGACCTTCTCGTACGCGCCGCTCCGCCAGAAGCGCGCGAGGATGTCGTTCGCGTTCGTCGCCACCGCGAGCCGCGCCATCGGAAGCCCCATGCGCTTCGCGTAGTAGCCCGCAAGCACGTCGCCGAAGTTGCCCGTGGGCACGACGTACTGCAGCTCCGCGCCCGCGGGGAGCTGCGCGCGCAGGTGGAAGTAGGACTGGAAGTAGTAGACGGTCTGCGCGAGGATGCGCGCCCAGTTGATGGAGTTGACCGCGCCGAGGCGGTGCTTGGCGTTGAACTCCCGGTCGCCGAAGAGGGACTTGACGAGGTCCTGTTTGGCGCGGTGTGAGTTTGGTGAATATATTTATATTGACGGAATATGGTTGCAGTCGGACTTGCCTGGCAATCATCAAAGGTGCCATTCACGGCCAAGTTATGGACGTTTGCGTCTGTGACGGTGGTCATCTGTGCCTCTTGTATAGGAGACACACGACCTTTGGGATGCAGAATGAAGATGGAGACATTGGCCTTGTTTCTCAGGCCGTAGATCGCAGCACTGGGGATCGTCAGCTCAACATATTGTCGATCATTTTCATTATGGCGCACCTCCCGGTGTCGCCACTGGTCGCGCCGACCACTGTCAGCTTTTCGGGCTTCTCCCCTGCGGCCTTGCGAGCATTCCTCCGGGCTAGGAAGAATTCAAACAGGTTGCCGAGAAGTTGCAACGCAACATCCTTGAACGCAAATGTCGGCCCGTGGAACAGCTCAAGTACATGTGTCTTGTCGCTGAGTTTCTTGATCGGAGTGATGTCTGGGTGGCGGAAAGTGCTGTATGACTTCTCGACGAGCGCACGTAGATCCTCCCGTGTGATTTCCTTAGGGGAAATGTATAGCGACAGCACCTCGACAGCGAGGTCCGTGAATGATAACTTGGTCCATGATGTCTCCCAGTCCCCTGGGAGTGCGGGTATGTGTTCGGGTATGTATAGCCCTCCATTCGGTGCCAGACCAGTCAGAACTGTCTGTATATTTGGAGCAAATATTCAGGATGTGATAGAAACAGGGTATGGTGATAGTCTGACCTCCTCAAATGTGAGACGTTCATCTCCCCCGCGCGTTGAGAAGTATCTCATCGCAACTGTTTTTGTTCGCTGGTAGACAAAGCGAGAGGATGTGGCGGAATGCTATACCGAGTCACCTCGCATCTACATCTAAAATCTCGGCTGTATGCTCCTCGATCATCTCAGATCTAATCGGGGCCACGTCGAAAGCGCCTTCCAAATGCGGCTGTCTCAGCGTCTTCGGTACACCCACTCTCGCTCTCTCGCTCATACAACATACCCAGGATATAATCCCGATGTCCATTATCTCAGGAAGGCCGGTGTGTCCCACTATGTTCCACATGCACCCACGCTGGTAGCATCACTTCTGGACGGCAAGCAAAGCTCCAAGGCGGGTACACACATGATGGCGAGTAATCGCTGGATGATTGATGAATCTCACCTCTCGGGGCCCCAGGCCTGCATTTGCACAAAAATAACTGGAATCGGAGAAAAATCAAAGATTCGGACGATTGCAAAATCAATGGGTCGAAACTGCAAGTAGATTGAAATATGGACAACACAGCACGCTGGCGCTATACTAGTTGCTGGTGGATTCGGATGCCCGTCACCGAATTTCGACTTGAACGCCAGTTGATCTCGATCCTAATTCCAATGGTGGCGTCATTTGGGGCGCGCAGAGGGCGAAGCAGTGCTATTGGGCGGTTTTCCGAGCCATTCGCATCATATCGCAGGTCAACGGCTCGTTGCCATGATACCGAGGTAGGAGAGACGACCTTGCAGAGCATTCTGTGGCTGTTAAGGAGGAACACTTGGGAAGATATACCCCAGTCAATGCCCATGTCCACAGGGCAGGAGAGTTGCAGGAGGGGAAAGCAGGTGTGGGAAGCTGTGCTAGTGCGGATCTGCTGATCCCCGTGGGAACCTGTGAAGTAGAGCGCATGGGCGGGTGGCTAAGCAGGTCAGAGCAGCCGACATGATGCGCTGCGGTAACCGCAACAGCGGGAGAAGGTCAGCGTTTCACCCAACACGCTCCAATTGGCAGCTCCCCATGATGCACAGCTTCGTTCCTCGTACCAAAACGCTGCAACAGTCAGCATGACATCCAGCGGTCACGATTCCATTTGATCACGCATCAACCCTTTGCTAAACCGGGCTGACGGGACCTGCTCTCTAACAAGGCAGTATCTGCCTGTCACCCCGTTTTGCTACTCGTCAATGTCCCACGAGACGAACAGCGGTACGACCGCTCCTTGCGGCGCTCGCATGGCGCGAGTGGTGAGCCGACCTGCGCATACTCCATTCTAGCGCCTCGCCAACAGGTGCGTAGCATTCTTCAGAAAGCCCTTCAACGCAGAGGGAAAGCGTCAAGAGTAGCAGAATGCTCAAGCCGAAGGAAAATAGTCGTGCGGATCGCTTGGAAGAAGCTCTTCATACATCTGTATGTGAAGATCTCCGACGAGTACGGCTCACTTCCGGTCGGCTGCGTCATCAGGTCATATTAGAAACAGGTATTGATCTGTGGCGGAGCAATGTAGGCCATGATGGTCGGGACGGCGTCTCAGCTTTTAGCTCTGATGTAGTCCCCCTGGCCTGACCTAATGCCGTACCCCTTCTTCTCTTCTACTTCAACTTAACCCAGGCCGGCCAGCTACGCTGACGGCCTTTTAATTCTTCCCTCTATTGTCTATTCGTCTTTCTTCCTTCTATCACGATGTTGTCTTCGGTGTTCAATAGGCGAAAGGTGCAGAAGAAGATCAACAACTTCACGTCTCATCGGCGCGCACAAGCCCCAGCGTCACCAGAATCCTTCGTCTCGCCGGAGATCGTTGACATTTATGAGAGACCCAGCACATCCACGATCCGTCATGACCTGCCTGCGAGCTTGAAGCCACAGGCCATCGAGCAGGGTTGTGCTTCTATGCCGCGAGTGAAGCTGGACTTCGACCACCGGGAATCGATATCGGAATGGTTCCCAGCAGAATTGTTCAGTGCTGACGCGCGGTCTGTTCGACGCATGACGCCTCCGCGCAGAGCCATCCCCTTGCCGCACGAGCCCACTGCGTTCAAAGAGCTCCCCCCACGCCCTAACGAAAGACATAACGAGGTGCATGGTCATTATACAGGTGACATTATAATCATCGAACCCGAATCACGAGAGGTACAGTCGTCTCAGATTGCATGCTAGACAGAGTTCCCGAATTTACCCATTTTCTAGCCTCTTCGCGATATTACAGACAACGTTGATGGCCTTAATGCCTCTTTGGGACAACTTTCGGACACAGTCAGTGACTTCCTTCACATTCCGATGCTACCGATTGACCGTCGTACAATTGTAGCATTACGGGACAGTGGCCAGGAAGCCCACCCCAACGCCCATCATGATACCCAGCAACCCAACAGTGTCAGGCTTCATGGTCCAGGGATCGAGTTCAGCCGAGCCTTCCGCTGCGCCATCCTCCCATCTTCCTGTTCCGCGCGCTCCTTCGCCCTCACAGTCTCGCCCAGTCAGCCCAGGCTCGAGCTCTGCGACCGATGATCTTTCGGCGATTTCAGGGACGACACTTGCACGCGCCCTTGTTGCAAGCTCGTTCATCTGGTCGAACGATCCTCGGGCATCCAGATACCGGAGTGGCATCGTGCGCCAGGATTCCGCTACGCTCCCTCGAGGGGAGCATCCACTCAATGGCCCGCCATCTTCCGCGAGCCGCCGAAGTAGCATTGCTACCAGCGAGTTCATGCGCTCCCCAGATGGGAAGCGTCGATACTCGCTGATTCCCCCAGTTCCTCCTCTTCCTTCCGCCTCGGAGTTGTCAGCGGCTCTGGAAAGCGCAACTTCCCACAAGAGTAGGCGGAACTCACTCGCCGTGATTGCAGAGGCGCGGCGCCATAGTGCAGAGTTGCCCTTCGCACCGGAAGGCATCACTTTGAAGCGCGTCCCAAGCACATCACGACTTCTGAAGGAACAGCAGATTGTGCCACCCATCTCGCCCATTTCTGAGGGTCCATCACCTGTTCCGAGCCTCCCGAACACGCCCGTGCATCTTGCGGACGCTGCATCAGGAGGCAGTGCGGGAGAAACGATGACATCTGCGTCACACGCCCGGTCCATCTCGGAGGCCAATGCTACGCTGTCTCCCCCCGTTTCAGAGCCCCTGTCGAGACCAAGGAGTGCTAATGCGAAGGTTGGAGGTACCAGCCTCTCGCCTGAGAGTGCGGCCCACTCCCGGAAGCCCTCAGCTTCCAGCACTCGTTCCACACGGAACTCGCGCATCGGGATGCTGGACCTCCCGCCAACTGGCCTATTGTTCTCGCCAGAGTCCCTCACATCATCTGGATCAGAGTACTCCTCATCCAGCTCCGGCCTGGGCCGCTCGACAACGCCCGGAACGTCGGTGCAGTCGCCGGCGTCTGGCAGCGGGTCTGATCTGAGCAAGTCGTTCTCACACTCATCCTCCGACTCTGGTGCGGCGCAAAGCAACGCCGCTAGAGGCCCCCGCCGCCCGCCGCTGCTCCCAATCGAAGACCGCCCACTCTACGACCTCCCTATGTCAGCCGTCTCGCGCTCGTCGTTGGACCACGGCGTCCGCCCTTGTCGCTCTTTCGATGTGATTCCCGGCGTGCCGGTCACGGCGCGGCCGTCCGGCGAGACTCCCATCACCTCGCCAGATCTGCTGGACTTTATGTTCCCGATGACGCACTCCTTGGGCACCATGCAGCGCGTGCGCTCCGGGAGCCAACCGGTCCCCGTCACCGCCGTGAGCTCGGAGCACATGCTCAGCCCGCTGTGCAGCGCAAGCGGGGAGTCGCTCTCCTCGCTGTCTGCGAATTTGCAGACGTTTCCGGAGACGCCGTGCGCGTTCAGCCCAATATGGTCCGCGGGGATCGCATCACCGCCGCTTCCGACGCGCTTCATCGAGAGGACGACGATCAATGGTCGTGGTGGCAAGGCACGCATGCAACGCCCGATACTCCGTCGGTCGATGAGTCTCAGCATGACCAGGTCGCTTGGAAGCTTTTCTTCGATTGATCTCGGCGCTTTGCAGGTACCCGATGAACGCCAGGCTGAGCAGAAGAGCGAGGAGGCGCTTCCTGAGGATATCGTTATCCGAGAACGGCGCCTGACTGCCATCGAGGAGTTGCGCTCGCCGCTGAACACGCCCACTTGTTCCGTCGACAACGGTTCTAGGAGAAACTCCCGAAGGATTTCTGCGGCACTGTCGCACACTCGCGCTTCTTCTCTCGGCCTTCAGGAGCCCTCGGTGGATGTCTCACTCCCTCAGGCTCCTAATGCGACGGCGGATGAGTCAGGACCTTCTTCGGTTTCCTCGTCGACGTCGGGATCATCACGCGTATCGTTGGCAATGTCGCGCCCGCCGTCGTACGCGACTGCCCAGTCTTCGGTAAGTCGACAATATCCTCTGGCTTGTTTTGTCTAACCCAACAATCTTTAGGACGTCCGTCCGTCCTCTCGGGACAATGTCTCTGTAGCTGGAGCTTCTACTTCAGCACACAGTTCACCTGCATGGAAGACCGTCCCTCTAAAAAGAGCGCTTGATTCACCGACATCACCTGTTCCCCCCTCTGTGCAGCGTCTGAGTCAATCTGATGTCGGACAACCACCGCCACCGCCGCCCTATGCTGAGACACGCATAAGCATCCCGCCGTCATCCGTCTCCACTACCCCAGAACCTGTGAGGGCTGTGCTGCCTGATGCGCAGCCGGTGGTTACCATCGAATCAGCTGCAATCAGGCGGAGCGCTCGCATTCGTCCGCCCCTTCCAGTCGGTCCGCGCAAGCCGAGTCACGGTCCCGGGTCCATTGCTGCACGATCTCGAAATGGCTCGGTATCGTCCATGATGAGCAACTCAGGTCCTATTTACACGCACAACACACGCAAGGCGTCTACGGTGTCTGTGTATGGCCCGTCACCGAAGTTCCAAACGACAAGGGTCAAGTTCCGAGGACTTACGATGGAGCAGGCGAAGTGGCAGTGGTCTCAACACGAACTTCAGGAAGTTGTTAGGCTAGCCATCAAGGACTCGTCTGATCCCTCCGGAATCCGCGTCTTGCCCCTCGATGTTGTATCGGAGGCTTTGCCGGCCGAGATACAACGTCTGGAATCGAGGAGTTCTGAATTGAGGACCAGATATAAACTCTGCGTGCGGAAGCGCAAGACGATCCTCGCTGCTCTCAGCCTAATGATGGACGACGCCGAGATCGATCGGCCAGACGCAGCGAAGATGGTGGAAGAAGTGATGGATGTCTCAGAGAACCTCGATGAAGTGGCAGAAGAACTCTACAACGTCACAGATCAGTTGAATCAGCTCACACATCTACGCGACGTGCACTCCGGCAGTGCTCTTGCCATGGGACTTCACAAGATGAACGGCTCTCTGATGAAGCATTTCACCGAGGTGGAGAAGCTCCGCGCCCAGGTGGCAGCCCTTGAGGCCGAGCGGGACGAGGCATGGCAGCAAGCTCAAGAAGTTGCCCAAGACTTCGATGACCTGGCCGAACGCGTGGTCGACCAGTCTGTATCCACGCCGATCAGCCCAAGTCGCCGCTCAAGTCGAGTCATCATCGCTCGAAAGACTAGCGTACGAGCCTCGAAAGCCGGATTGCGCTCCTCGTATCGTACCCATAGCGCGCGGTCCTCGATCAGCAGCAGGCATCGCTTCAGTACTGTCGGGTCACCAGCGATACGATCAGCAGGAGCTGACATACCTCCTGTGCCACCCCTACCGCTTCGTACTCCTCTTGGTATCGTCACGTCTGGCTTGCCGACACAAAGTTCATTTGGTAAGCAGCCACCTTGTCGCTACATATTGCCTGTAACTTACCATCATGTAGCCGACACATCGTCAGGTACTCCGTCATCGTCGTTCAAGGCAATTGATGAGGCGCAAAAGGAGCTATGCGAGATGCTGGGTATTTCTGTTCAGGAGCTTAAGATTCGACAGCCAATCAGACGTCAGTCAATGTCTGCAGCAGCTGGTACCGCTCAAAAGGCTATCTCGCCGACATTACTCAGACGGAATTCTGAGATCCTGTCACCTGGCTTGCGTGTGTAACGATCGTCATTGGAACATTGCGCGACGGAAACCATGCATACAATCCATCTGTATAATTGAGCTGGACCCAATAGTCATATATTCCTACGAGTACTTTCAATCTTTAACTTATGCTTAACGGAACCAATGTTTGTACACACTCACTTCGGACATAATGTTCATTACTTCAGTATTATTCGAAATTTCTTCATAGTCATAGTTATAGCCTTCACTGCCATCAGCACATTGCATGGCATCAATTCGACTACAATCGTAATTACATGATGTTTGGTACAGCGAAATAAATGTGAACAGCAGGGGGGCAATCGAGCAATCGATCAAGCAATAACAATACGCAAAGAATGATCCAGGGGGTATCAATGACGGACACGCTTTCTACGAATCCGGATCTCGGATGTGTGTGTCTCTTGAGATCCCGCAGGTGGCGCTGACGGTGACGCAACTTCGGCGGATGACTGTCTAGGTGAAGCAATCGAGTTCATATCATCATCCTGGCTTTCAGCCTCCCGTGAACGTGCCCGTTTACGGCTGATGGGTGTCGGATATCCATTCGGGCTGGCATCTGGTGGCAGTTCAGAGATCGACCTGCTACGGGAACGCGTCCGTGGGCCTTCTGGGGACTGACTCCTTATTGCTGGAGTTGTGGACTTTGATCTAGACCGACGAGGCCTTGGGGTAGAAGCGTAGGGAATATCGCGAGTATCGCGATCCAAGAACGGGTTATCACTGTCTGAGATGGTAGCTGCTTCGGCTTCGCCGTTAGCTCTTGCGCGATTGCGTATTGGTCTGGGTCTTGGTCGCGATGTCGGCGCTGCCTCATCCCCAGTGCTCTGTCCTTCACGCTCATCATCATCGTCGGTTGTCACAACGTCAGCACTCTTCACGCCTTTCCGCGGACCTCGTTTGCCCTTTGGGCCCGACGCTAAACACACGTCAGTCACAAGATCGCGAAACTCTTTGAGACGCATAACATACCCTTATCCTTGGCTGTCGTCAGTCGCTTCTCGTATGCCCGGTATGACTCCCACAATCTCGATGTAGGTGTTATCTCCACCTGAGCTTGCGCGATAACCTGATCCAAATGCGCCTTACTGTAGGGTCTTTAGTGAAAATAGTGACATATAGTGAGAGCACCAAGACCGACATTCTGAGCGAATCTTTGCTGTCAATGGAGGAGAGCAATGGTTGCAATACACGGAAAAAGTTGACCGCCCTATTCCGCAATCTTTTGTTCTTGGTGGCTTCCGATGCTGCCAGGTGCTTGCCAATCCACGACAGGAGTTTTGTATGGATTTCAACGACAAACTGGTTGTCGAGACGCCGGATGACAGCCAGCTGTGCTCCTCGGAGCAGGAAGCATGCCGATAGCGCTTTCGCAAGAGCTACGGAATGTTCCTCGGATCTTACGACACCGTCCAGGAACAACGTGAAAGACTGGATATGCCACATGAATTTGGCGGGCACAATGCATCAGGCGGAGTACTCACCTCCCGGAGCGCCTGTTCGATCACCGACACAACTGCCTCACCGTTCTCCCTGTACATGCCCTCTTCGCGGAGAATGTCGATGATGACTTTGGCGCACAGGTTGAATGCTCCACCCAGCCGGCCATAATGCGTCAAAAGCACCGCTGAATTGGCGATACCAATAACGCCTGCGCGAATGGCACGAAGGAAGGTAGCCATGATACCCATGAAGACGTATTCCTTCTCGAGTTGAAAGCGTGACAATGTTCGCGTTTCTGGTCAATGTCATTATGATGTGAATGTGACCAGGAGAAGAAGAGTGATACTTACCAGAATCGCCGTTCTGAGCATGACCGGCTTTCTTTCCTGGTGCTTTGCGTTTTGGCGGGGCCTCAGCATCTGACACATGCCCATCACTGGACCCCGCATCATCATCGTCACTCCGATCGTCGTCTGCAGCCGCGTTGCCATCTAACTCCTCTGCATACCGCTCGATCTCAGATTGAATGAATCCCACACAGCGATGTTGTACTTCATCGTCCATGGTTAGTGGCAAGGCAGCAGTGGGTAGGGGAGTGCCATCTGGCGATATCGACTGAGACGGACAGAACAAGATGTGCAAGTTCATGAGATTTTGAAAGGCCTAAGAAGCTGTCAGTGCCGATATGGCGAGCGCGATACCGGTATCTACACTCACCACTCGCCGAACACCTTGGATCGTATTAGATCGAGTCCCAACAACAAATTCAAGGAGTTTCTCCAAGAGTGACTCCCTCTGTTCGCGCAGTTTCTCGCGAAATTGCGACTCCTCAGCCGAAAGCTCGCCCTCAGGAGTAGTCAGACGACGTGCTTTCCACATGATGTGCAGTGTGAGCAATTGTAGCGCCCGGTCAATCATCTAAGGGATGCGATTAGCACGTCGTTTTATAGTAGATATTTTGGGACACACCAGCTCTTCCTCTTTGTACCCGAGACGTCCCCGCTCCGCGATGGCGCTGACTATATCCCATGCACAGCTCTGCTTTCCACCTTCGTCCTCCTCCATCCAAGCGGTCATGTCCCTGACGCCAATGAGAGCAGCGAGGCGTGCGCAGACTGCTCCGATCTTCAAGACCTCATCCTCAGAGAAGGTCGCGATCTCAATCTCGTCTCGGCCAGCTACGGCATCTCGCAGTGCTGTAGAGAGCTCTTCTTCTAGTTCTAGCACCTTGGTACTGTTCGTGTTAGAGAGACTAGTGGCTTCCAACATGTGCTTGATAGTAGTGACTGCGGTCGTTAGAACAAATGGAGATGAATGCGAGAGGAACTGCTTTGTAATCTCGTCCCATAGAGTGGCATACGCCTAAAGCAACCGTTAGCACAATACAATCACTACGCTTTAGACTCGTACCGTCATCATTCGCATCTCGAGATACATCTCGAGGTTCATAAGTTGTGGGATCATGAGAACATCAGCCATCCGCTTCTCGTCTGTCTGATGTTTGACGAATAGCCTAGGTAGGCCCTTGATTAGTGCACGTGTGATGTCGGCGGAGAGTGTTTCGTCTTCTCCCTACAAGAGCAGTTGCAACTTTTCGTAAACCAGCATTGCACGAAGCCATGAGATAAATTACCTTCTTTGCTCCAGCGACGTCCGCCAGAGCCTTGCGCAGAACAGCTATAAGCATTTCAAGCAACATCGCTTCCTCCTCGTCCTCGAGTCTCCATGCCTCGTCGATTCCACTGTCCGTATTTCGCTTGCGCTTCCGGCCCGTTGGCCTTTGTGCACCGGAGTCCTCCTCGGATGCAGAGTGGTCAAGCAGAAGAATATCAAGCAGAGTTTGCCAGTCACTGAGGGGCTCAATCTGATCCCAGAGGGCGTCCACGACGAGAGATATCCGACCCTTCCTGTCGGGACCAACGAGTGAGACGACTTCCTTCTCCCTACGTTGCGTGGATGAGCCTTCGCCAAGATCATCTGCTTCCTCTTCCTCATCTTCCTGATCAGCCTTGCCGAGGGCTTTACTCCACTTCACAAGAAGCATTCCTAGTGCCTTGATGCCGGCACGCTGCTTATCTTGATCGTTAGCCTTCTTCCCGACCAAGCGCTCTTCCGTGCACTCCTCCCATACGCCTTTGACAAAGCCACTGACAGCCTTGCGTACACGTGCCTCCTCGTCGTATAGCAGGAGGCATAGACGTTCGCGCTGCTCGTCTTCGAGAAGCCCGTGCCCGTCGATCGCCTGTAGGACCTGCACGACGGCAACACGGACGCTCAGTTCTGTGTCGCCCACAGCCATCTGTACGAGTCGAGGCTTAAACCGTTCTGTGAATGTCTGAAGCGCAGCGGCACCAATGTATGCGGTCTGCTCGTACGCAAGCGCAAGCGCGCGAACAGCTTCCAGCCGCACATGAGTATTCGCGTCTGAGAGTACCCAGCCGACATATCGCAGGTAGGCTCCGTCGAGGAAATGTGCGGGGTATTTCTTGAACCATAGCCCCATCGCGCGTACGCATTCCGCACGAATATTGGGGTCAAGATCCCGGTAGCGATGCACGAACACGCTATTTGGATGTAAGTACCACCGAACGCGAGTAATTGCGGTCACTTACCCATCGACGAATTCTTTCAGAAACTCGGCTAGCTTTGTACGCCGTTCGCGCACCTCAGCCGCCTTCCCTTCTAGCTCCTTCTCTCGTGCACTTTCTCCCTTGCCCTTGTTAGCAGCAGCCTTACGCTTGCGCTCACCCTCACGCTGCCTGCTGACCACCTCGGCCTCCTTCTCGACAGCCGCAGCAACATCACAAAGCGCCGTCTCAACCTCCAGAGCGATCACGGTTGCGGTATGGCGGAAGCTGCGCAGTTGTGAGGACGACATAGCAACGACCCACGTCTGCAATGTGGCCATGAGGTCCGAGGAATAGAGCAGGCCAAGCTCAGCCGCGGAGATGATCAAGCGCTCGAGGAACTCGGAAAGACTGCGTCGGAACTTCTTGAAGATAGGCAACTTGGATGTGAGGGGATAGATAGGTGAATCATCCTAGCGTATTGTTAGGCTCCTCGGTACTTCTGGGAATCAGTAAACGTACGTACCTGCTTCAGCACCTCGGTGAAGTTGTCTAGTGCATCTACGACACCATCATAGTCAACCACCTCATCCTCGTTGACGGAGTCATTGCAACCACACGTTCGCAGGATACAGGTGATAAGCTCCGCCTGACTGGGTCCAGGGGTCCGCGACAGGGATTCCAAGAAGTCTTCGACATTGGACTGCAGCGCCGCAGCCGGGTTCATGATCGCGTCTGCGCATATATGCTGTCAATACTGCAAGGCCACATGTGGCACACAAAACGTACTGAACAATGGGTTGTCTGAGGAGATCTTGCTGTCCTGCGCGGCCCTCCCGACATCGAACTCCCCGTTAGCAGCAGTTGCCCTTGCCTTCCCCGCTTTTGGCTTCCTTGGCGTCGGAACAGTGGTCTTTGGCATGGCATCTGTTTTGCCTGCTGCGGTTTTACGCGCCGCGGGGCCCTTCGTCGTGCGTGGCTTCTTCGGTTGTGGAGGACCTTTCTCTCGAGCAGGAGCTTTCGCGGGCAACTTCGGTTTCGGTCTCGGCGCGTCGTAGTCCTCCTGGACGCCTTCATCATCTTCATCGCGATCAGAGCCCTCAGGCTCGCTTTCGGCATCGTCGTCCGTGGTCGTCGCGTCCGACCGCTTTCTCTTGATTAGAGCACTGTCCACTGGAGAGGCGTGAGGCGTGTCGAACGCGTCGTTTTGATCGCTGATACGCACCAGATACAAAATGGGCTGATTTCTTCTTCTCGCGTTGCGAACGACGAGGCGCGGACAGAGTCTCGCCGTCTGACATGGCGGAAATAAGGAACGCGTGCTCGAGGATGAGCGTCGCGTCCGAGACGCGCCTCGTTGCTCGCGTGTTTCCGCGTGTGCCACCATGCCGCTAACCCCATATTTGGACGTAAACGTTGACATAATTGTGTCATAATTTTGATTGTCCCACTTGTTAGCTGACTTTGAGGATCAATGTGGACCACCGTCGCTCTGGATCTTGAGAACACTGTCTCACATGTCCAGAAGCCCCGCTAGCTTTCCCCAGTAAACATCTGAGCGGAGACATCGAGGTTACGAAGAACTCATATGCAGTTCTAGCCAGCGCTCGACATTGGTTGCAGGTTTGCGAAAGGCACGAGGCACGATCCTCGGAGGGATTCATTGGATTCTCATAGCATCAAGTAGAACATCTTATCTGCTGATGAACTCTGCTTTAATTCCTCTGATGCCCGGCATGGACCCCGAAGACTTCTTAGAATGTTGAACTCTGCCCTCGTTAATTCTCCTTTATGGTTGACGGTTCATACGACCGTACTTGACAGCGGACTGCTTCGTGCGATGCATGTGGTTTGGGCTATGTACCATGGTAAGCATCTTCCTTGATATACATCAAAGGGCCGATTGCATTAACAGGATGTCGTATGATGATGAAACAGTTCAATGCTGAAGCTCTGAGATGCTCAGTTGCGGCCACCTTATGGTCTTCCGGAACCCTCCTTTACCACATCACATTGTGAAACGGCTATTGCGGGGTGCAAACATCACTCCGCATACGTCCAGTGTGGGTCCCAATTCTCTGAAGGCCCAGAACTGCGCTACTGGGCACAACCTGACTAATCTGTGTCATAAATAGCTTGCTAGCCGCGTCGCCTACCAGCTCGACTGAGTTCTTTTCAGAACGCTTGTTCTGGGCCATAGCAACTGTGCTGGAAGATGACCTGAAACGCGTACCTGCGCGGAGTTGCGTTCCTATGCAGCATGCTACGCATCCGTTATTTGAGCCTGCGCAACCAGGACATCTATCGTGCACATTCACGCTAGGGTCAACATACACCTCTTTCAAGTCCCTCGCATACAAGCTTTACGGAAGCCGCCTAGGACCGCCTATAGCCCGGCTAGGGCTGACTACGCTGTCAGCGAGCAGTAGGCGGGTATAGCGCCCGACAAGTAGGCGACCTTGAAAGAGGTGATAGTTCGAACGTCCCGAACATCAGGTGTGTCCAGACTACATGATCAACTTTCTAGAGGATGCTGATGACTTTCCGACTATTGTGTCCCATAAGTCTATCAGAAGAATATCGGCACTAGTTGGCTGATTGAAAGATAGTACCCCTACACGGAGCGAAGGTTTCCCCGCAGGAGGAGGGGGACACCCGTCTCCGATGGTTCCCCGTTTTCCTGGCTCTCTTTCTGCCTAGACCCAGAGTTCTGTCCATACGCAATGTGGACAAGAGCGCTCATCAATGCTCGATCTTCTTGTCTTGTCGGGGGCTAGACCACTTCTGCCCGGCAGTTGCACTGTTTGTCCCTGTCTACGGTGTTCGTCGGTGGCCGTCCGCCGACGTTTGCCATGACCTCCTGACCGGCTTTTCTTGAGCGCCGCGCAACTCAAAAGCGACGGTTCTGAGATGTGTCTCAGCGTCAACGAAAGACGGAGACACGTATTGTACAACTTGACGGCGTTTTGCTTTCGCTTGCTCATGCTTCCGAGCGCTCCGGCCGCGGCATTGAGCGCGGTAAGTAAAGCGTGGGAGATGATCATAATCGCGTAGACGTTCTAGTATAGCAGGAAGATACCGTCAAACGGTAAGCGCGATAGATCTGTTGTCTCGGTGTGTCGCGTTTGGCAAGTTTGTCCCTTGCGAGTGGAAAGTAAATGGGGATGGAGAGATTAGCGATTGCCGGGCGGCAGGGGCGGGGTCCGTCGCCAATGAATTTCTAGTTTCGACGGTTCGCGGCCTCCAAGGATAGGTTTTTCAGGGTTTGTTTGAAACGATTTGTTTCGCGTCAATGGTGTTTGTCGTGGTCACCGAGTCTAGCGTCCGGCGAGCGTGTTCGAACGGAACTCTAAATTCCAACTAACAACCTTATACACCGTCCGTCTTGTCCTCTCTCACTCCATCGACTTGCTGGACACCTTCATGACCACACATTCCTTCAGCCATTAACTTCACGCCATTCCTTAGTCTACTTGCCCTCCCTGGCGTAACCTTCCCTGCCTAGACAGCGTCGCCTGCGATGCCGACCCCTGCTCCTCAGACTGGTCGTTTACGCTCCAAGACATCTGACATCTCCGACCTCCTGCGCGGTCATGGCGGACGGTCAGATCGCCGGAACTCTGAGAGTCACCAGCAACCACCGTCCCAGCAGTCTGAACCTACTACCCCAACGAAAGGGAAGCGCAAGATTCCCATCTTCGGACGCAGGAGGAAGTCAGAATCCGTGTCGCCTTCTCTCTCTACTTCAGACCATCGAACGCCCGATGAGGAAGTCCCGCCATTGCCTCCACTGGACTCCAGAGTCTCGACGGGGTGAGTACTGCTCTAAATTTTGCTTTGACTCAGTAGCGAGTATGGGGCGGGTAGAGCACGGGCCGCCCGCAAACGGGACCAGCCCTGCCCGATGCTCACACGGCTTTTAATTTAGTGTCACGTAAGGCGCATATCAGCGGGGAAGTCCCAATGTTCCCAAGACCACATGTGCAACATCTGCAGAGCATGCCGACTAGCAAACGCTTGTCCATTCTCCGCAGCTGAAACACGCGTTGCTATTAGTTGTCGCTTCTATCGGCTAGAATTCGGGATTATACTGCCGTTTTCTTAGGTGGCAGCTCCGGACGTTGTGTTTGGTGCCCTCGAGCCTCGAGCGTGGTCGGTGCTCCAGATATCATGCACTTTCCGCATCGCAGAGGCTGCTGTTCAATGGGTGTGGAGTGTCGGTGGCGACGCGCCTCGCTCCCGGAGTATTTTTCAAGCCCGATATTGATCGGGCACATTTGCCTCCGCGACCCCAATGGCCTGAACTATTCCAAAAGTGGACGAAGAGGCTACCCTAGGCTACCTTTTCACCTTCGCTCGTGCATTTTAGTGCCGCGCGCTAACAGTTTCTCGCGTTCAGGGATCATGTCCAGGCAGTCCAGCCTCCTGCGAGGTTCACATCGGAAACGTCGCGGATTCGTCCTCCGTCGCAGGTATCTATACCTCCCGTCTCGTCGCTCCCGAAACCCCAAGGCCGCGCTAGCTATTCTCAGCCTCCTCACGAATACCAGCGCCCAAATGCGTCATCTGTCCCTGTCACCAGGATCCAACAGCTTCGCGCTCAGAAGTCGACCTCCTTTGAGTACACACGGCAGAGCATTGACCCCAAGCAAGGAGATCAGTCCAGTAGCGGGCGTCCGGTCATCACAATCTCTGCACCTCCCCCGATTTCAGGACCTACATCGAGCGCACAAAGATCGATCCCATCACCTCAGCAGCCGCATACTGGACGCCGCTTTGGTCTTGCGCGATTCAGTTCGCGACGTGCCGAGCAGCCCAAGGCGTCCGAATCCCCACCTCTTCCAGCGGGTCCAGGAAGTCCAACTTCTGCGAAGCAGTCATCCTTCGCAGACGCTTCTGCTGACAAATCCCGTCGCACGTCGGTAGCTCAAGAGCAAAGTGGTGATCCATCTGCGAGCCACGACCCACCGCGAAGGCAGAGAACGGTCAGCCGGGTGCATAGCTTTCTTCCTTCGACCCGCTCTCCCCCGCACGACAAGCCTCGGAAGTCCGCCAGCGCTCTACCATTGTCTAAGTCTAGGCAGGATCAGTCAGCGGACGCGACAGTCGCACCCGTCAAGAGGAGCATCTCCGAGTCGAGCGCGACCCCGTCCCCGGATGCCGCAGACAGCGTTGCTGCGGCACGTGCGGCGCTACCCCCATCACGCAGCCGCATCCCTGGGTCTTCGTCCATTAGGTCACTTGCAGCGAGGGCACCTCCCCCCCTTCTCCCTACATGGAGACGACCGCTGAGCGGTGGGCCTCCGTTGGATCCTCTCCCCTCCCCTCCCCATAGCGGCAAGACGATCAAGGGTGGCGATACTGATACGAAGGGCGCTTCACCTTCGACGACGCCAACCCCCACTCCTACGAGCACGACGTTCCCTGCGCTTAGCTCGAGACCTTCGATGGCATGGGTGCATCAACAAGTCTTTGGTCAAACGATAGAGAACATCGTCCCGACGGCTCCCACCCACTCCCACGCGCTTGAGGCTATGCGCCAACTGGGTGAACCTCCGTCTCCCTCAGCAGAAAGTCAAGACCGGGATCGAGAGACCGTTAGGTTTCTCATTCCAGAGGCGGCGAAAATTGCGGAACACGATGACCATTTTCCGCACGACGCTGCGACGCCAGAACAGCTGCGCGAGGCGCTGAACTCCCAGAGTATCCGGTACGCTCGCCTCGCTGCGCACATGCAGGCTCTGATGGAGAAGCACGCGGCGGAGAAGAACGAGCTGACTCGTCGTATTGAAACCCTTGAGCACGAAGCACGTAAGAGGGAACAAGAGATCAAAGGTTTGCGTTGGCTCGTGGTGAACACGAACTCGACCCCGCCCGCTAGTGCAGGACGACAGACTGGATTCTTTCAGGCCGAGCATAGTCAGGACCTCGCTCGCCTTGGGCCTCAACCAGATCTAGCCCCGGATGCATCCCGCGCTTTCGGCAGTGGTTCGGGACACGGTGGGAGTATGTCCATCGACTCACTGAGTGCCGGAAGCATGGAGGAAGGCCTACTCGAACTGCAGGCGACCGTCTCTGATCTCATTGCGCCGCTCTCCACTTCGTCCTCCATGGAAATGCCGGCCAGACAAGATACAGGCCCGATACCCATGCGACGGCGGCGATCGAACACGATGCCATATGAACTTAACCAGGACCCGAGCGTTCTGGCAGTGCAGAAGCTGGCGCGCAGGACGAGCTCGCCCGTTCTTCCTCCGCCGAGCGGCACGCAGAGCATGTTCCCGCTGAGAGGTTCCCCTACTACGAGCCCGGTGTTTCCTATGGCGTCATTAAGCAGTGCAGGGATTGACCTGGGATCGATTCCTACTATCCCGTCTCTGAGCTCTGGTGCTCAGATATCCCCAGTCCCCTCGATTATTTCGCATAGCCTCTCCCTTCCATCGCTCACGGCGACTAATACCGCTTCCTCGGGCTTGTCCGCCATCCCCGAATTGCCGAAGCTACTTGCAGACGAAGGGGATGCAGCGGGCACCGATCTCGAAGTCCCAGAGCCTAAAATCGAGAAGCGCGAGGTCGAGCCGCCACCTGGTTCGAGTCCCAAGAAACATGTCTCAGCGGGCTCTGTCTCGTCTATCCGTACCTCGAGCTCCCATACGAATCCCAGATCAGGCAGCAGTCCATCCATCGGACAGGTGCTCGACCGTGCCACCGGACCGAACACAGATTTCCCGTCCCAGTCGTTCTAATATCCCTTGTATCTTTACTGGACCCCGCCAGACGAGGCGTCCTCCCACTCGTGACATAACGGCCCAACTCCGTTTTTGCAGATCCATGTTACACACACGTTCGTTACCCTTCCACGATATCCTCCGATGTGTCTCCACGCATGCCATACCCTCCCTCGAGTATTCATCCTAATTCGCGTACAGTAGAGCGGAGACTTCGGGTGGCGCAAAAGCCGCGTTCTTCGATAATTGGCCTCACGTTGACGACATCTATTTCCCATTCCCTAGCCATCTGTATCATCATTCATCTCTTTGTTCATTTCTTGCTTTGTTGTCGGTCTCGCACATACCACGCGTCTTCTATGTATCAACGTTATCATGTAGTATAAGAGTGAAAAATATTTGATTGCATCTGTTTCTGTCTGCTCACTCAATACTTAGCATTCATCACGTTAGTACTACAGCACTGTGACCGACGCGCATCCCAGCCCTAGGATTTGTGACTTTCCTTGAGGCGACCGACACCCCCAGACCAGCTGCTAGGATTTAGAAAAGCTGCTTGGCGCTGCAACGCAGAGGTATCAACGAAGTTTCAAGATTAAGCAATGGTGGTTTCTTACGCAAACTCCCACAGGGCTTGTGGATTCATGTAGGTGTCCACTGTGAAGGGGAAACGGACTAAAATGAGGTGAATCAATCGTCTACTTGATCCGATATATGAGCTGGGGTCGACTTACATTGGGGCTGCTCCGACTCGTACGCTTCCGGTGGCGCTGTCAGAAACATCGACCCAGGTATAAAAAGGGCGCAATTACTCACCGATCGGCACCTTCTCATTCAAGTAGCTGTAAGCTGTGGGTTACGTCGGATGTCAGGGACATCCGTCTTAGTATGCGAAAAGGGTCGATGGCGTACCAGTTCTCCAGTTGTGGCTGCGAATGTGCGACTTCAGTGAGTGTTGCAGGATCGATGTGGAGAATTCAGTGGCTTACCGGAAGTCGGCATTAACGAGCCTTGACATCGAACGTCAGCCTGATCACACTTCGCAAACGCTCTACTCACAAGTCAGGTGGTGCCAGAGGGTCCTACAATTTGCAATCAGCTAATCCGAACACTATTTCCAGAGCTGTGAAGCTGTGACTCACGTCCGCAAGACCCGCCGTCTTGATCTCCGAGTCGATATCTGTCCACTCGAGGACCTGGTTTCCGGCCATACCTGAGCATGCAAGGGTGGACATCCTGCTCAATGGAGTTCGGTAGAGCCCGAAGGCTTACCCTTGTACTCAATCGCCAGCCCAGGCCTGCCGCCGAAGATCGCTACCTTCGTCTGATGGCGCTCGAACATAAGCGTGCTAAACATAGCGCATGTCGACGCGCAGTCGGCATTGCCAACTGACTCTTATGTGAGTTACTTTCGAAGGAGCCTATTATTGTACTGACCGATCGCCACTTTACTATTCGCAGACGTGGGATTAGCGTGTGGAGACACTGACAGAAGAATTACGCTCACCTGAGGTCGAACGGTGGTTCTTCCGGCATGTCGACAGCGAAGGGCGTGCAAACATCCTAGCGATAATCAGTCGCCGGCGCGAGAGTGCGTCGAATATGTTTGCTCACGAAGAAGCGTTGAGATTCGGCGTATGTTGCGCCATTGATGATGCTCGTGACGGGTGGCTTGTCGTAGTTGAATGTATTGGGAAGCATCACATTGTTCAGAGACGCCCCTAACAATAGCAGCAAATTAAGCTTAGTATAGTCTACCCTAGAAAGTGACATACAATTGTCGGGCGCATAGAACGAGAAGTTGGAAGTGATTCCCTTCGCGATGACGGTTGCGAGAATCTTCTCGGCGAGCGGGTTTGCTCTGTTCGTTGACTGGAAGCCACTAAAAACAATAGTCAGGTTTTCCACCAAGCTCCCGCGTGAACGCAAACTGACGGGTTCCCGATCTTCGAACCGGCGAGGTACTCATGGAGGAAATGTCCGAGGCATACGAATCCACCTGCACCACAAAGGCGCTCAGGATGTCATCCAAAAGACGCCTAATCAAATTCGCAAACCGCACCTCCGTTGTTGGTGAGATCGATCAACACCTGCTCGATGCCCTCCGCCTGGAACTGCTTGACCGCAGCCTGGACGTCAAATTGGAAGCCGTTAAAGTCATCCGGCTCGAACGAGCCCACGAACATCTGACACAATTGGTATATTCGTGTAAGTGGCGTGGCGCCGCGCGCGATAGAGGTATTAGCTTACCACGCCGGTCTTGTTGTCCGGGAGAACGAACGACTTGATAACAGCTTCGCTGCCATTTACGGGTGGCGCAGTGGGGAGGAAAGGCCCAGGGAGCCCGATGGCGTTGCGTTGGGATGCATCTTTGATAACTGCTCGAGGGCGCCGGGGCAGCGTGGAACCCGCACGCCCGACATCGCCGCCAGAAAGAAGGTCGACACCATTCGTCTCGTTATTTGCTGCGCAGTTCACTTCCCAGCTATTCATCACCCGCCCGGTCAGAACGACTATAGAGGACACAGGAGAAGCACCTACAATGACGCCGAGTCCGTGAAGTTCGCGGTACCTAGATACGAGGCAAGGAACGGGATGGTGACTGTCTCCCTCTTCGTCGAATTTGCGAGGACAACCTCCATGGTCAGCGTGTCCCTGTCCGGGAAGCCGGGCCCGGCGATGTCGCCGAAGCGCTGCGAGAAATCCGTGCCAGAGATGCGGTAGCTGCTCCAGCAGCTGTTGACACGCACACCGTGGTCGAGGTAATTGCCCGTCTCCGTGTCCGCGATGAGGTCCGCGTAGTCGTACGGGTCCATGCCCGCAATGGAGAGTACGCGCGCGCCCGCGAGCCGCTGCCAGTCGAACCCGATCGACGCGAAGTAGTCGGTGTAGGCCGAGCCAACGAGGTTGATGAACTCGACGCTGTCCGGTGCAATGAAGACGCTCTGCGCGCCGTCGACCTCGAGTGAGACGATCGGAGCCGGGAGCAGGTTCTGGTATGTCTGGTAGCAGGACGGCAGCCAGCCTGTCGTGAGACTCGGATTAGTACGAGTACTACTGGCGCTAAGAGGTGGGCTCATACGGGTGTGTCCATCATTCATAATTGTAGTCACGTTGTAGATATCTCTGCTAAACTCGTAGTCGGACTAAACGACGATGAGGTCGCGTGTGTCAAGTGACTCGAGTCGCACTCACAGAATACGTCGTAGTGTTGATGCGCGCCAGCTCCTTGCGGATCTGAACAGTGGACGCCTGGAATGGCGGTGGAGAGTCCAAGTAGTAATCTTCGAACGTGTAGAAATCGAATATATTCGAGACCACAGATATGACATTCTGGCGCAGCGTCTCGTTGAATGGGAAGGACGTCAGGCAAGCCATCGCGTCCGCCGGCACGACGAATGTCTGACCAGCGATCTTCGCACAGGGATCAGCACTTCGAGGGGCAGGAACAGCCGAAGACAGTGTCGCCAGGCCCACAACCGCAGCTAGAAGCCCATTTCGCGCCAGAGACGTAGCCATAGTACTGTCGAGACCGGCGAGGAGCGGTGGCAAGGTTGGGGGACACTCGGTCGCGCAACACCTCTACTGCTTCTGCCATCCTTATATCTAATCGAACGGTATCGCAAAAGCGTGACAACCAGCAGTATGGAGATGCGACATCACGTCGCGCTGGGCCAGGTGGCCGCAAGCGAGCACTGTAAGATGGTGGCTATCATGGCCGGGGGATTGAGGTTATAGGAACATTGTCGGGGACAGCGCGGCCAGGGCATCATCAGAGCATCAATTGCTATTTTTTGATGCTGTTATCAGTGTTTGCCATGTGCACACGGGCAGTGGTGAGAGCGAGAGTACAAGGGGCGTACGAAAAGCCGTCGCGCCATCTGAAGACGTGTGCATCACATGGTCGGACGCGAAGAGCGTGCTATTTTTGCTGGCAGCAGACGCACTCTCGCGGGCCAGGAGGGGGCCGGTGTTGCATTCGAAGATGTCGACCAAGTGTAGCGGACGTTTGTTTGTGGTTAACCGTGCCTGGCTGGAACGTCTGCACTCATCACCAGCGAGAACATATGACTTGGTATCGTTTGACTTGTCTTGCAAGCGATATAATCAACCATGACTCGGCTTTCACGTGAATAACCGAGGACGACCCAAATTCTGTAGTTGCTCGAAAAGAAAGCAAAAGAAATTCATATACGTCAGCGGTATTTGTGGGTAGGAAATCGACTGCAAGCAAAAAAAACATGGTACCGCCTCATATACGTGCATTAAGGGGGAATCGAACCCCCGGCGGGTCGATGGCAACGACCCAGGTTACCACTACCCCATTAATGCCACATGTGGATGGCGTTGGTAGGCCTATATGATATGTGTACTGCAGTATGATCCTGCTCTGCAGGTCTCCACTGGACCGGAGCCGTCTGTCCGTTACCTTCATGAATTCGTTAGCCTCAGTCGGAGCCCTGGCACACACAATGTAGACTCAGAATCAAAGTGCTCTCGCTGCTGCCTTTTGTCTAAGGATCGAGCAGTCTGTTCCAGCGCTGAAAGCCATGACCTTGCTGCGAGACGTGCTGTGCTCAGGCGCCTTCGGATCCTTCGTAACCGAGCTCGTTGAATAAGGCATATTCTAACTGACCTGTTCATTCTACCTAGCGCGATTTGTCGCAGAGTTCATAAATAATGACTTTCGCCAACCTCAACATACTACGCTTACCGACCTCAGAGTCACCACTCTTCGCCCCCCGGGCTGCACTCAACGACGACATCCTTGCGCACCTCACTTGGTTTCTTCCTAGACCCACCCTCCTCTCTTTCTCGCTCACCTGTCATGCTTTGCACCACCTCGCACTCCCGCCGCTCCTGCACACGATCGTTCTACCCCGTGGGTCCGCGCAGCACTTACCCCTCCCGGCCCTCCGTGACTTCCTCCTTGCCGCCCCGATTGTGCGGGGCCCACTCCTCCACGCGTTGCACGTCGACTGTGAGGCGAGCCCCCCGGACCAGTGGTCGCCCTGGCGCGAATTTGAGCAGGAGGAACTCGAAACAGGCTGGTCCGCGATCCGCGAGCTCACCAGCCCGCTCGCAGACATCCTCGAGTGCGCGACGCAACTGCACACGCTCGGGATCTCCTTCGCCGAAGACTACATGGCGAACGAGCCGCGCATCGGTGCGGCCTTGACGCAATGCGCGACACTGCGCGTCCTGCTGCTTCGCGCCAGCGGTCCTGCGACCATTGCACTACTTCGCGACATCCGCGCCCCGCTGGCGGACATCTACGTCGAGCTCGACGAATACATGGAGGACAAATCCGACGCATTCCTGGCGAACTTCGCGGCGAGCCTTGAGCGCGTGTCGTACGTACTCGGGCGTAGACCTCGCGCGCGCACACATCCTGTGCCCCCGCGCGCGCAATGTGCGGTACGTGCGTGGCTTTCGCCCGCCGGCGCCGCTCGACCTCACGCAGCTGATGCGCCTGTACCCCGCCGCGGCGCGCATGTGCCTGAGCTCGTCCATCATCCACCCAGATGGAACAGTTGCAATGAGCGAGCGCCCGGCGAACCAGGCCGCACTACGCATGCTACCTCGGCGCGAATTTGAGTACCTGCGTGGGTGCGTGAGCGTGCTCTGGCCGACAGGCGTGGCATTTCCGGTGCGGCACCTCGTGCTGGACAGTATAGACTTCGAGCATGTGGCGCACCAAAGCGCTGACGTTCTCCGGGACACGCGCCCCTCAAGCCTCACCATTGAGCTCGATGGCGGCATGTCGCAGGATGTACAGGATACTTGGGTCCTAGGAATTGCTCAAGGTGTGGAAGAACTCGCACATCTTGTGTTGCATGTGCGGCAGATTTCAGTCTTTATGATCAAACAAACGACGCTATTTCCTGTGAGTAGGACACCTTTAATCGGCCGTTGACGACTGTTGGGGCCCATGCTTATCACCCGTCCGTCAGCTGCCTCTCGCAAAAGAGGTCGTTGCACGCGTGCCCATTCGATTGCTCGAGCTGAAGCTGGCGCATAAAGTCGCTCATGGCCGGACAAAAGACCACGCATCGTTGCTAATGCCTGCACTCCAAGAGCATTGGGCGCGAGCACTCTTTGAGACCTCGAAGGGCTCCTCCCTTTTATGCATACTGTTCTCAAATTCATCAGAGTGGGTGCGGTGGTCATCTGACACCACCGCACGTGAGGGCACGCTTCTCGGCGAGAGTCTGTCTGAAGAGCAGTATGCGCACGTTAAGGAGACGCAGGGCTTGTCGGGAGACTCACAGGACCAGTTTCCCTGCCCCGTCACCACATTCTGAATCATCGCAGTGACAGCACATTGCTTATATATATCTGCCACAGATGTGGCATGCCACTCAGCTTCAACCGCACATTCAGCCCAATAAACTGTGTTTGTGCCTACAGTACAAGTACAGGGAGTACCTTAACGGACACCTACTAGCGTTCAACGAATGCATTCTCAGCTAACCGTGCTCTTCTTCCCTGGAGCCCATCTTCCACTTCCAATATGTGTCGCCGTTGGGCGGCATATACCGCGCCTTCAAGTGCGAGGAGCAACGAGAGGTCCAGGTTGCCCTAATGAGTTGGTGTCAGCTCAGGTTCCCGACATGCGAGCGGTGGAGACTTCCCCGGGTGCACGCTCGCCAAGTTGTACTTCGAGATTCATCTCGCGCAATGCAGCGACGCTCTATGGAATGCTTGCATCACCTCCACATATAAGGTCCAGGCGCGTGAGACGTAGAGCGAGGAGAGAAGGAGGAGGACTGTATTCTAACAGGACTCAGGTCACGTGTGCGCTACTCTCCGCCCCAGGAGTGTGGTGTAAAGCCGGCGATGAGGTTGTTAGCCTCCATGAATTAGTTGATTCAGCCAGCGTCCTTGTACACAAAACCCAGGCTCTGAACTGAAACGGCGTTCTGATTATCTTGTGTTTAAGCCTCGAGCAACAGTTTCCTTGCTGATAGCCATGTCTTCGTTGTGCAGCGTGCTCAGGCGCCTCGCCCACAACTGAGTTCTACCAGGCACATCCTCACTGACCTGTTCATTCTGTCTTGCACGATTTGTCGCCAAGTCCGCAATCCATGACTTCCACCAATATCAACATACGGTGTACACCGACCTCAGAGCTAACACTCTTCGCTCCCCGGGCTGCACTCAACGACGATATCTTCGCGCATCTCGCTTGGTTCCTTCCTAGACCCACCCTCCTCTCTTTCTCGCTCACCTGCCATGCTCTGCACCACATCGCGCTCCCACCACTCCTACACACGATCTTCCTACCCCGCGGGCCTCCGCAGCACTTTCCCCTCCCGGCCCTTCGCGACTTTCTCCTTGCCGATCCGACTGCGCGGGGCCCACTCCTCCACGCATTGCACGTCGACTGCAGCATGTTCCCTGAGGGCCACTGGGAGCCCTGGCGCGAGTTTTTCGAGCAGAAGGAGCACAAAGCTGACTGGCCTGTGGTCCGCGAGTTCATCAGCCCGCTCGCAGACATCCTCGAGTGCGCGATGCAGCTGCACACGCTCGGGATCTCCTCCCCGGAGGACTACATACGAAACGAGCCGCGCATAGGCGCGGCCCTCACCCAGCGCACGATGCTTCGTGTCCTACTGCTGGGCTGTGCTGGACCCGCGACGGTCGCGCTACTTCGTGAGATACGCGCGCCACTGACGGACGTCCACGTCGAGCTCGACGACCAATTGAAGGACGAATCCGACGCATTCCTGGCGAACTTCGCGACGAGCCTCGAGCGCGTGTCGCACTCGGGCGTCGACCTCGCGCGCGCACACGTCGTGTGCCCCCGCGCGCGCAACGTGCAGTACGTGCGCGCCTTTCGCCGACCGGTGCCGCTCGACCTTACGCAGCTGCTGCGTCTGTACCCCGCCGCGGCGCGCATGTGCCTGAGCTCCTCCGTTGGCCACCCGGATGGTCATGGAACAGTTGCAGTGAGCGAGCGCCCGGCGAATCAGGCCGCACTACGCATGCTACCTCGGCGCAAATTTGAGTACTTGCGCGGGCGCGTGAGCGTGCTCTGGCCGACAGGCGTGGCGTCTCCGGTGCGGCACCTCGTGCTGAACAGCATAGACTTCGAGCATGTGGCGCCCCAAAGCGCTGACGTTCTCCGGGACACGCGCCCCTCGAGCCTCACCGTTGAGCTCGCCAGCGACATGTCGCAGGATGTACAGGATACTTGGGTCCTAGGAATTGCTCAAGGTGTGGAAGAACTCGCGCATCTTGTGTTGCATGTGCGGCACACTTCAGTCTTTATGATTGAACAAACGATGCTATTTCCTGTGAGTAGGATATCCTACCTTTGATCGGGCGTTGCCGCTTGTGGGGGCCTCATGCTTATCACCCGTTCGCCAGTTGCCTCTCGCAAAAGAGATCGTTGCACGCGTGCCCATTCGATTGCTCGAGCTGAAGCTGGCGCATAAAGTCGCTCATGGCCGGACAAAAGACCACGCATCGTTGCTACTGCCTGCACTCCAAGAGCATTGGGCGCGAGCACTCTTTGAGACCTCGAAGGACTCCTCCCTTTCATGCATACTGTTCTCAAATTCATCAGAGTGGGTGCGGTGGTCATCTGGCACCACCGCGCGTGAGGGCGCGCTTCTCGGCGAGAGTCTATCTGAAGAGCAGTATGCGCAGGCTAGGGAGGCGCAGGGCTTGTCTGGAGACTCACAGGATCAATTCCCCTGCCTTGTCACCACGTTCTAAATCATCGCAGTGACAGTATGCTGCTCATATATACCTATTATAGATAAAGGATACCAGTCAGCTTAGACTATGTGCTCAGCACGTTTAGCCCAATAACCTGAGTTTATGTCCACAATGCAATTTGAAGAAGTACTAGACGGACACCTACCAGCGTTGAAATCCGACGGAGGCATCCTCAGCTGACCCGATCCAACGAATCCGCCCGCATCCCTTCAGCTAGACTTCGGGGGTCTACGACCCATAGTGCCGCACGGGCCTGTCTCGCCCGGTTTTCGTACGACCAGTCCCGCTCGTCATCCACGGTCACCTGCTCATCTAAATATGTTACTAGTCCGCCGTCCTCCGCGAGCGCACGTACGCCACGCAGCACGGCACGTACGCTCGCGCGATTTGCGGTCATGGTCGTCCATCCCCGCGCAGCGCCCGCAAGGAGGCTCTCCGCGGTGTGGCGCGTGAGGCGCGGCGGCCTCGGTGCACTCGCAGGGGCGTCGTGTGTAGCGAGGATCGACCGACATGTCTGGGCGAGCTCGCGGCAGAATGGCGAGGACGTTTGTGGTACGGGATCGGAACTTGAGGTACTCGAGATCTCGAGTGCAGCAAGAGAATGGGTGAGTGAAGGGACGGAAGCGAGTGACTCGATGCTTGGGAAGACGCGGATCGGGATGAGGGGGAGCAGTCCCGGCGGGTGACGCGAACCACTCCAGTACGCCTCCTCCGCTATTCTAGCATGAATGGTCTGTGTTGCATATGGCGTCAGCGTCCCATTCGTCTGAGAGCTACCATCTTGAGGCTGCGTTGGTGCATCATCGGGAGGGGTGTCCGAGGATGATAGTGGCTCAGGAGAGTAGTCGTCAGGTAGACAGAAGAGCGCACGAGCACGACGCTGCTCAGCTGGCCCGCCAATCTTGGAGAGTACGATCTGCAAGAAGCGCATGCGCGCCGCTGGAGTCGTATAGAATTCGACATGAGGACGCAAGAATCCATCTGCTGCATCGGCCTGGTTTGAAGATGGAGACGATAAGGCAGCCGCGGTTGGCGGATACAGCTGGACAAGCCGCTCATACATGTCTTGCAGCAGTCCGCGGCGCATCTCCTGCATCGTCTGCTGACCAAGCGCGCGAGAGTGCTCCTGCCAGCTCTCGTCAGTTTGATCCGTATCCGAATCGACCGCATCTCCGTCGTGTTCTTCTTCTCTGGAGCCCATCTTCCACTTCCAATATGCACCGCCCTTGGGCGGCATATATCGCGCCTTCGCCTCTACTTCATCACGTGGGAGATGTGCATGTGCGATGTCAGACACAAGTGCGAGCAGCAATGAGAGGTCCAGGTTGACCTTCTGAGTCGGTATCGGCTCAGTTTCCTTTGTTTCTCCTGCGTTAGACATGTGCGCGGTAGATACCTCCCCGGGTGCACGCTCGCCAAGTTGTACTTCGAGACCCATCTCGCGCAGTGCAGCGATAGTCTGTGGAATTCGTGCATCATCTCCACATGTAGGGTCCAGGCGCGTGAGACGTAGGGTGACTTGTGGTACATGGGTGCCTGGATGCGGATGTGCAGATGCTGTATCAAGCAGTGTGCGGGCGCTACCCAGTAGAGAGTTGTCAAGAGGTGGCACCCGACGAGAGCGAGGGGAGGACGAGCGGGGCGTAGAGCCCGACGACGAGGGGGAGCCCTCGTCCAATGATTCCTCCTCTGAACTGGTGAGATATGAGTCAAGCTCTCGGAATTCCGCAAGAAGACGTGAATTCTTGATACTATGGGAGATGATTTAACGACGGTGAAAGCAGGGAAGGTTGACAGGACTCACGTATTGACTCGGATCCAACGACGCCCACCGTCGGCGACGACATCTACCTTGACACCAGGAGGCTTCTGTGATCCACGCTTGCGCGTTGCCTTCCCTTGTACTTGAGCGGGGTCTGGGAATGTCTGCCATATTGCGGTCACCGGTGCGGGCGCACACAGCACTTCGTTCCACACCGCCACCAAGTATGGCGCGTTCGTCGAAAGCGGTGGGAGCGCGGCGCACTGCGGATCAGCGAGGAACTACTGAATACGGTCGCGTCAGTACGTTGCCTCTTAAATTGAACGCATATAGGGACATATCGCGCTAGGCGTATCTGAGCTGCGAGGCTGCACGAGGGAAGGATGCCGAAACGACTCACCTTGTCCAGCACGGAGAGGTCACGCTGTACGGCGTCACGTAGAGCCCGCAAGCGTGGGACGCTTTCGCCCTGCGCTTCCGCAGAGACTTGTGGAGGTAGGTCGAGTCGGACAGACGTGTCGAGAATCGGAGGCTTCGGCAGGGTCGGTGCGAAAACGCTCATCTCAGACAGGATGTTGCGCAGTTTCTCTTGTAAGCATTGCAACTCAGGATGAGGACGAACTGACGCATGGTTTGTTTCAGACATGAATGTCTACGCAACGACTTCGATGCAGTATCACGGAGCGAAACGTTACTCAAGTTACTTCTAGAGGTGTGAGACATGTGAAATTGGCAGTGACGTGATACCACAAATATTTGTTCGCAGTGGCACCCCACGGTAACTATCTACATTTGTTGATCCACATCAGGGTATGATATACCAGTATTAATGCATCGCATTAATGGGGTAGTGGTAACCTGGGTCGTTGCCATCGACCCGCCGGGGGTTCGATTCCCCCTTAATGCATATGTATTTTCCTCGTTTTTTTTGCTGTCTACCGTCGCTGAATTGTGATCGAGCTCGGTGAAGGCAATCAATAACGTGATGTAAAGAAACATGTCCGATCTAAGTTTTTCCGGCCCGTGGGACCATGGTCAGTTTGTACCATTATCGGTATGGGAAGTAAATGGAAACCAAGAAAAGGAAACATTCGTACTCCTCGTACGGATTTCTACCTATGTTCATGAGGCTCTATCTCGGGGCTTGAGCTTGTTACGGCCAAAAACATACGGATATGGCTGAGAATGAAAATTGAAAACCGGCACTCCGATGTTCGTTCCTACTTTTGGCATTACATATCGCGTTTGCTGTGAGCTTATTGACCGCTTGTGACCAGTGAGCCCCAGGCATACTTAGGCTAAACCCAAGCTAACACCCCCAAGTAGATCGCTCATCATTGGCAGAATATGGATGTGAGCAATACGAGTCTAGTACAAACAAACCGCACGCAGCGGGCATCCAGGAGAACTATGCAACTAGTAAGTAGGCGATAAAGTAGTACAGGTGCCGCACAACACGTAGTCCCACGGACAGTCAGTAGAGAAGGGTTCGGCCGGATACAGCAGGGGGTAAATCAAGACGTTACAGTCATATCAGTGTCTTCACGGAGATGGCGCGTCTCTGCGCGGGGCGTCGGTGGCGTCTCGAGTTCGTCATCTGAAGGCTCGCCCGTGTCTATAGTGGCATGCGGGACGATAGGTGTGGGCGGCGCGGAGGAGTCGGTGAACTCGTCCGCGGTCGCAAAGGTCATGTAGGAGCTTGCGCGCGAGGCTGATCGGTGCGACGGTGCAGACGCCGATGCTGGGGGCTTGTATGCCGAGGGTGGCGCCGCCAGCGAGGCTTTCGGTTGTTCTGGCGGTGCTGATGGTGGAGGTGCTTGTTGCTCAACAGACGCTGCAGCGGTTGTAGCAGCTTCTGATGCCGCAGCATGCTGGGGCACCGCATGCGGTTCGCTAGTGCTTGCTGTCTGAGGTTCCTCGCCCGCCGGCGGCGAGGTCGCTTCAGTACCAGCATCCGGCGGGTGCGAGTCGGGCTCTTGCGACGAGAGCGGTGCCGACTCCTCCGTCTGTGGACCAGAGATCTCCTGCAAGCTGGACACCTCCTCAGAGTCCTCGTGCGCAGGATCCGGGCTACCCTCGACATCCTCGAATACGGGCGGGGGCGGCTCGAGGTCGACGCGCGATGCGGAGGCCGCATACGCGATCGCCTCCGCGCCATACGGCACGCCGAAGCGCACAAACGACTCGCGCGACGAGATGAGGCGGAGCTGCTCGGGCGTCGGGCCGCCGCGCGGGTACGTGAACTCGGAGCGCATGAGCGTGTGCGAGAGCGGCGAGGAGATGCTGTGCAGCGAGATCGTCGACGGGCTCGTGAGCTCCGTGCGCGAGCGCGCACGCGAAATCGAGCGTAGTGCGTGCGACGCATTGCTGAGCATTGACATCGACCCCGCCGAGTGTGATGGTCGGTGCGTCGGCCGCGTGCCGTCGCCTGACGAGCGCGACGACACTGTGGATAGCCCGGACTCCTGCCGTGTGTGCCCACGCGCGTTCGGTGGGGTTGCCGCAGCAGCCTGGGAGGCACGGGTGGAGTTCGTGCGTGGGTTGAAGAGCGAGAGGAAGCCTGTCCGCCTGCGGTTTGTCCCAGGTTGCACGTCGTGCGAGGAGGGAGCTTCAGCGGGGACAAAGGACTCCGTCGACTCGGGAGGTATGGGTGAGGTGCTGGGCTGCTCGTCTAAGGTGACGACTTCGAAGTACGGCGGAGCCTCGCCTCTGCTGTCATCCTCCGCAATATTCATGGGAGGCATGCCGACGTCATCGGTGCTCATAATTGTTTCGAAACTCGACCGGGTCGTGAACCCTTGTTGCTGTGCATGCACACGGAGGTGTTGCTGCGACTCGTTGGTGTCCGTCCCTTCATTTTGCAATAATGGCGTATCCCCTGGGGAAGTGACGGCGATGTACGAAAACGAGACAGAGTGCCGCAGGTCCACAGACCCCTCGGAGGTATATTCGTCCACTGGGGGCATGACCATGGTCGTCGGATGCATTTCGTCTTCCATATCGTCTGGTCCTCTTCAAGCTGCCGTCAACAAAGGGACGAGGAGGACCGTAACAAAGGGGGATCATACCGGATGATGACGACCTCCTGCTCCCCAGGCTCCTTCATGTACACGGGGAGTGACGTCGTCGAGATCTGGCTAGGAGTGCGCCTCGTCCGGCGAGGTCTGCGAGTGCGCGCGCTGCCCGCGCCATTTGGTGGTTCGCCCGCAAGCTGCTCGGCGGTCAGCTCGCGAGACTGGGCGTTCTGTGCCGTCAGGGTCCCCGACGCTGCGGCCGCCCCTGTGCTGACAGACTGCCATCGCCCGCGGACGTTAACATTTCTTCTGAAGCATGCGACGATGGTGCCGACAACGAGTAGGGTGGCAACAATGGCCAGTGGGACCTGTGAAGGGCATGAGAACAGTCCTGATGGTTGAGTTCGCACCACGCACCCATATCGCTGGGCCAACACTATTCGAGCTGCTGCTCCCCCTTCCGCTCTGCCTGCGTACGATGTCACCTGAGGGTGCCGCGAGCACACTGCGCGTAGATAGCAGTAAGATGGAAAGCGCGAGTTGCAGCGGGACCTGGCCGGGTGAACGTCTGCCAACGGTCGCGTAGATCATGGGGTTGGTCGATCGGCTGCATTTCAGGCGCATGTGCAGCATGACGCGCCACGCACAGGTGCTCTGCGCTTTACAGTGCAAACGTGAAAACGCGGTATTATAGATAGCAGACAGATACGATGGAGGGAGAGAGAAGTGGAATTTGTCGGGGTCAGAGCGACGACGTCGCAGCACAGCCCGTGTGCTCCCCGAACACATTTCAGAGTGGGAGCGCCTTTCGGTCTCCTGTTGCTAAGTCTGGACAGGCGCCGACCCGTTCGGTCGTATCATATCACACTATACTTGCAGTTTGCACAGCGTTGCGCAAGGGATTGATAATTGTACCTCTCTTGCGCAGCCAGGCAGTGTGTCGTGTGATGATCAACCTCGCCCGGGTCGTACATCGTCGTGAACAAGGATCTCCTCAGCAGTCGACATGAGGCAAGGTGCTGCGATAAGCCGGTCATGCGCTGGCACAATCGTTTCCATTCAGGATCTACCAAACTTCTCGTCGTTCCATACTCGCAGGGACGTATCTGCGGGGATCATTAGGCTTCCGGGCACTATCGCGCCGCTAGTTAGACCAAGGATGGCATATGTCGAATCTCAAACGCCGCGAACAGAATGGATTCGCTCTTTGGGCCATCTCGGGCGCAGCACCCTAGACAGATTCAGATCACGTCAAGTGTCGTTCCAAGAGATATGGCACGTCTATAACAATCCAGACAGCGCCCACGAGGAACAGTCAAATCGGAAGCAGTCCATATTCATGCCCCGTTCACTCACGCTTCTAGTCGACCGTCGCGACCTACCAGCTTCAAAGTCTCGCCTGCGGCGACCCGTACTTGCGTTGCAGAAAGGAGCAGATATCCTGGGCTGTATAGAAATAGTGAATAGGAAGCGCGATTTCGGGGAGGCCTGCTACTGACCTAATGCCATCGGTGTTTCTTGCGCCACGAGATGTCCCGAGTTCTCTATTATGATATTCGTCGAATTAGCTGGCCGCCTCCAGATCATCCTCATCCTGATGTTAAAGATGCTGTCGCACGATATCGATCAACTTTTGTTAATTCTGAATGGCTTCGATAAATCTTACCGAGGTATGAGCTGTCTCGGAATGACCCAGCGTAGCTCAATGCGCTCGTCGAGCGATGGAAGTAGCTCCCACACTTCATATTTCGCTAGCATTTCGCTGAAAACAACCGCTTCCTGGCCGCCTTCCATTAAGTCGCCGTACAGACTACAATATTAGCCCATAACGCACCTGTATTCCAGGCATCTTAAGGCGGACACTGCCATCGGGGGCGTCATAAAGTCCGCACTCGACGTATATCTTGAGCACTTCAGGATCCCAAGCTGCGAAGAATGGTGTCGCGCCGAACAGTCGGAGTGCCTCCTCACTATGTCGTCCCGTAACTATCAATCAGCCAAGTCCCACACGTTAACCCAGTGTTGGCAATCAGTCTGCTACTTACCGCGAGGTCCAACGGTCCCTCCGCTGGATTGCGCCGACCACATTCGTATTGCGGTTAATTGAGTCGGGAACACCCAATCGAGGATCGAGTGTACCTTCTCCTTCGTAAGGGAATATAATCGGGTCTATCAGAATAAGTGAGGAGAATAATTGAGGATGTATTAGTGCCGCGTAGGCCCTGGAAGTCGGTCGCGTTATAGCAGGTTACCGAGCAAAGCGACAATAGGAACTTACGTAGTGCAACCGCCAAAAGAGTGTCCAACACCGACGATCATTCGGTCGTTAAATCCGTGTTGTATGCGCGACTGTGCGATGGAGTTAGATAGTCGAGGAAGGTGCGTCGGAAGTACCGATGGAGATGCAGAGGCAGGGAGATAATGGAGCAAGAAGTGCAGAATATCTCGTGTGTTGTCTCGCCAGTCGTCTGACCATCCGTTGAGAGCAGCCATCACATAAAGGACATTCGCAGACTTACATATTCCACACAAGTTCGCCGCGTTCACTATACACGCATCTCCGTGATTGACCGCCTCCCAAGCCCATATCTCGTCGATGTCATACGTCGCACCGGATGCCTCATGGGCCTCGACCAGCTTTAACAGCGCCGGCTCCCATATCTTTGAAACTCATTTCAGCAAATAGCACGCCGCCACAGACACAATCTCGTACCTCCTTCGGAAACCCGTTCGCATGCGCAACAAACAGCGTCACACCCTTCCTCGCCCGTCGCGGTGTCCCCAGCGCTCGGCGCACATACCGATTCAAGCATACCCACAATAACTTCCTGCTCCCCTCCTCTGTCTCCCCCTTCCAATGCCTCTGGCGCGCCTCGAGCAGCGTCGCGGCTGTCTGCCGCACGGCCGCGCGCCAGCGGTCCTTGTCGGGCGTCCACTGCGGCAGCGGGGGCAACGGGACCTCCGGCGTGCTGCGCGGGAATGCAGCGGGCACGAGATGCGTCGTAAGTGCGTATGATGCGTCGAGGAGCGACTTGCGCGGGGGCGAGGGTAGTGTGGGGAGCGACTCCGGCAGCGGAGGGAGGGGCTTGAGAGGCACGAGCGGGCGTGGACGGCACCTCGACGCCTCAGGAGATGCGTTCGGCGGTTGTGGATACGAAGAGGTCATCTCGAGGTTAGAGTTTGTTCAAACTAATCTCTGAGGGATCCCAGAAGCAGAATACACTTCAAGAAGCTGAGCAGATCCTTCCAGTCGAGCAGTCACCGGAGCGTCCGGCGGCTCGTGTCTTGTATTGATTCCGCCCGAACAGGCGACACATGATATATCCGGGACGCTCGCAAGCTTGATTACCGAACCAGCGTTGTTGGTTGGAAAAGACATCAAGGATGAGCGAGAATACCCAGTGTTGGCCACGAAAGTAGAATCATATGCGAAAGAGAGTTACCGAGAGCCGAGTGGACTAAGTTATCAACTGGTATACGCAGGGAGGTCCCTCATTGCCTCAGACTCAGCTGTGTCCTCACGTCAGACCACATCCAACAAAGAGGAAAATATCGATGGATTATAGCACTCGTCAGCAGCTGCCAGTCGTACACCTCCGATAACACAACAGAGTACGTCGGTATATATTAGTATCCATAGATAGATGAATGAAGAGATTGATGGCGTGATTGTCAGGGTATGCGGGGATAAATCAGGGAGCCTGTGGGGTATCCTGCTGTGCTGAGGTCTCCTTGGTCTCCTTGGTATCGTCTGTGGTTGTGGTCTCTGGCTCGGGAACCACTGCTGCTGGCGGGACAGATAGTCCGGGGACCTCCTCTTCCTCATCCTGCCCATCCACCTTTGCTTGGGTATCCTCCTTCACCTCCGCACTCTCTGCCTCTGCGGATCTCGCCTCTACTGATCCCTCCAGCTCTTGCACGTTCTGAAGCGCCTTGGCATCTGTCTCCGGCACGGCTTCCGGTAATGGCAGTGCATCGGACGGCTCTTCAACAGCCTTGGGGTCGCTCGTCGCTTTGAGTGTTGGGGACTCTGGGAGAGGGACAACAGTAGCTTCGGAAGCAATTGAATCAGACGGGGTATCTCTGTCGTCGAGCTCGACCTCCCGCACGCCTTGAGTGACCTCCTTCACCTCCTCAGTGTCTTTACCAGGCGGAATGGGAGAGCTGCCCCTCTGGGTCGCATCATCTGATGTCTCTACGGAGTCTCCTCTATGCTTCTTGGCCGCACCGGACATATCGTCGTCGCGATCATCTTCACTGAGCCGCCGTTTACGACCGATCTGCGGTGCATTGGATGTGGCTAGCCGATGTGGCAGCCACGCGTCAGACGCGATTTACGTCCCCCGGAAGCTTGTAACTCACCATCCTCGTTCCATGGCCGGTCTGGGCGGGGAAAGAATGAGTTGGATATGCGGCGAATGAGCTTGTACATGGATGCGGGGAAAGGGTCGATACGCGACGTGACGCGCTGGGAGGCGTCCGCCGGATGTTATCCATCTTCCGAGTTTGATAGTGTTTGGCTACCTCTCTGTTACTGTTTGGCTTGTATTTGCCTTCCTCTGTCCCCTCATCCCTCAACTTAACAGGCTAAAGTTATCAGTTCGATGCGACGCGGTGTAGCATAGGACTATTTGAAGCTGTGAACGCGAAGACATCAAGAGAGACCACCGCAAGTTTAATAACCGTGGCTGAAGGCCGGAAAGGGTTAGTTTACCAGATAAGATAACTCGCCCGATCCATTAGATCTGCGCTGTAAGATATCGATAAGGCAGTAAAACGCGCGAAAAGTCCCTTCTGACTCGTCCCGCTGTCAAACACGTCCTGTGCAGGCTCATAGCCCATCATTTCGCCGATATAAAACCTCAGGAGTGACTCACAGCAGCTCTACAAGCAACCATGACTCTCGACGTGCTCCACTTTATCGACAACAAGGGCGGAAATGCGGAGGAGATCCGCGAGTCGCAGCGGAAACGCGGCCTCTCGGTCGAACTAGTCGACGAGGTCATCCAAATGTACACTGACTGGGTCAGAAGTACGTAGTGATCCTAGATCGAATGTGGTCCCGCGCTGAACTGGCTGCAGTGGATTTCGATGCGAACAACTTGAGCAAGCAAGTAAACACGATACAGAAAGAGATCGCAGCGAAAAAGAAGGTGTGGCGCATTCGTCCGGCGTCCGCGATGCGTCTCGGACGACTCACTGTACGTTCTGCAGGCAAAAGAGAACGCAGATGATCTCGTCGCAAAGAAGAAAGAATTAGACGCGCAAGTGGTGGCAAAACGAGCAGAGGCGAAGGAGTTTGAGCAGGAGATGCGGAAGAAGGCATCGACGGCCGGCAACCTCGTCGGAAAGGGTGTGCCAGTCAGCCTGACGGAGGTGGGTACACATGCGCGAGCATGAACGCGGCGCATTGCTCACGGGCTATCTTGCAGGACGACAATGTGACGTTGCGAACGTGGCACCCAGACGGTCAGGGCGCGACAGTGGAGAAGAAGACGAACATCATGCCGCACCACGAAGTACTGCTTCGACTGGATGCCATGGATCTCGAGCGAGGTGCCAAGATCAGCGGGCACCGCGGATACTTCCTTACAAACGACGGCGTGGACCTCAACCAGGCGCTGATCTCGTACGGGCTTGATTTCCTGCGCAAGCGGGGGTACAAGAAGATTCAGCCGCCATTCATGATGAACAAAGACCTCATGGCGAAGACGGCGCAGCTGGACCAGTTCGACGAGGAGCTGTACAAGGTGATCGCGGCGGAGGACGAGAAATACTTGATCGCGACGTCGGAGCAGCCAATCTCGACGTACCACTCGGACGAGTGGTTCGACTCGCCCGAGACGCAGCTCCCAGTGCAGTACGCAGGATACTCGACATGTTTCCGCAAGGAGGCGGGCTCGGCCGGGCGCGACATGTGGGGCATCTTCCGGGTGCACCAGTTCGAGAAGGTTGAGCAGTTCTGCATCACCGAGCCCGAGAAGAGCTGGGAGATGTTCGACACCATGGTTGCCAACTCGGAGGCGTTCTACCAGAGCCTTGGCATCCCTTACCGCGTTGTCGCGATCGTCTCGGGCGCGCTCAACCTCGCTGCTTCGCAGAAGTACGACCTCGAGGCGTGGTTCCCCTTCCAGGGCGCATACAAAGAGCTTGTCTCGTGCTCGAACTGCACCGACTACCGTATGTTTCCCCCTCTGCTAACACCACCAGTATTGACCTCCAAGCAGAGAGTCGGAGATTGGAAGTCCGATGCGGGCAGAAGACAAAGGATCAGGCCCGCAAGGTATATGTCCACATGCTGAACGGCACGCTCTGCGCAACCGAGCGTGCTCTTTGCTGTATCGTCGAGAACTACCAGACGCCAGAGGTCAGTTGCAAACTCCCGGTAATTCAATTGTATCGACTGAAGCACCTCTCCAGGGTCTCGTGATCCCTGAAGTTCTTCGGCCGTACATGCAGGGACGTGAGTTCCTGCCATGGGTGAAGGAGCTGCCGAAGAGTTTGCAGAAGAAGCAAGCATGAGGCCGAAACAGCTGAGCAGATTCACCGTAGATGTAAGCTGTACTACTTAGCCTGGTTGCCTTGTTTGTCGTCATCTGGTATTTGCTGTCACCTCTGAATAGAGTGAGAACCAATGCGTTGCAGCAGCAGCGCGTGCACTATATTATGAGCTGTGCAGAGAACAGGGAAACATGCTGGAGGTGATAAGATACAGAATGCAGTATGATGTGCGTATGAGAGCAGCAGGTGTAGCGATAACAACAGGGTATGGTCAACACACAGAACTGAAGCGAAGCAGGGTCTAGTTGAGATAACCACGACATTTTGCGGACCCACACAGACAAGGGATCTTGTCCTGCTCGATAGGAAAATGATAATCTGGAAAATAGTGATTAGCGGAAAACAAAGTTGCCTGCCGGTTCGCGCCTCACCATATGTGATTTCCGAGCCAAGCTCAATCTCCTGCTTGGCGTAGATAACGATCTTCTTCTCTCCATTAATCGTGATGATCTTCGCAGTGCAATTAGGATCGCAAGAGTGATTGATCAAACGCCTAAGGCGATCGAGTTAGACACAAATAGAAAAGACGAAGCGGTGACACTTACCCCAGATTGCCCTTCTTAGTCGCATCCACGACAAGATCATCGTCGATGCGAAAGAGATAGCTACTGCCAATGCCTTGCCGCTCGTAGGTTTTCTCGCGTTTGTCGGCCACTTGCGCCCGGATAATCTCCCCGACATACTCGATGACCATTTCGCCTCGGGAGATCTTCTCCATAGCGTACAGGCCCCAGTCGTGGATGGGAGACCGCGCAAAACGCAGGTGCTTCTTCCGCGTTTGCAACTGGTTGAACTTGACCAACTCCGTTGCGGCAGATTCGCCCTTGGACAAGGCCATTGCCCGCTGCACCTGGTTGATCTCCTCGAGGCCTTGCGCGCGCCGGCGAGCATTTGCACGGTTGGAACGTGAGGACACGATAGTAGTCTGCGGCGGTGGCTCGACCTCTGCCTGGACCTCATTGAGGGCACCTCGAGATGCGTACTGGGCGACATAGGCCGACTTCTCCGCGTGGGAAATCTTGTAATAGCCCTCCGTTCTCGCGGACCCAGTAATGTGGACACGGAACGCAGGAAGCGAATCAGGCTCGGGCGTAGGGACACGAGGAGGTGTTGACACAGGGTCTTTGCCATACAGGTCACGAGAGAGAACGAGACGCGCGAAGTACATGTCTTCATCGTCTTCACAGACACCTTCTTGGAAGGGATCGGGTGGTGGACTGATGCGTACGACTGGCTTAATCTGTTTGAGTGGTAGTGCAGGAGTGATAGGGGAAGAAAGCGTAGACTCGTCGTCCGGAGCAGGGGTGACACGGACAGAGGCAACATCTGGGATGAGCTCGCTCTCGTCGAGAAGAACCTTGTGAATGACCTCGTCCTCCTCGATGAGCTTGGAAGGCTTGGACGACTTCTTGAATGGCTTCTTGGTTTTCTTAGCCTTCGTCTCCTTAGCCGTCGGCTCCTCTACGACTGACTCTCTCTTAGATTTCTTCTTCACAGGTTCCTCGAGTTCTTCTGTTTCCGTGAACTCCGAAGGTGCCCGTTTGCGCGGCGATTTCTCGACGGTCAGAACGATTGGGGAGTCCTCATCCTCATCTTCAGACTCGATGTCCTCCCTGATGACGAGCCTCCGCGCAGTTGTCTTGGGTTTCTTCCTGGGCCGTTCCTCGAAAGTAATATCGTCGAGATCGTCGAGTTTGTCACGATCCCCTTCCCTCTCGATCTCCGGAAGCGTGACGATAGAGGCGGCTGATGGAGTAGCCGGAAGTACGTCCGGCTCCTCCCGAAGCCGTTTCTTCTTCTCCTTTCGAAACGATAAGCCCTTCAGCCCTACCCTTTCCGCCGTTTTAGCCTCATTCTCTCGGTCGGGATCAGTTGCACCAGGCAAAATCTTGGATCCTCTCTTGACCTTCTCGTCTACAATCAAGCGCCGCAAGTCGCCACCGACCACTCGCTCTCTGACGTCTTTCTCCAGCGTGCTGCGCAGATCCTTTAGAATTATCTTCTGGGCTTCCTCTACCAACTCAGTATCGGTCCACTGAGTTTTGGCAGATGCAGAAGGAGCCATCGGAGCTGCATGGACGGTGATGTTGACAGAATGATGGGCAAGAGTGCGGGCACCAGAGTTGAGAACCAAGTCCGCACGACGGGCAGAATCGCCTGTCTGAAATGTGATATACCAGCCCAGATGATCCCGGAGCACCTATAATAAAATTCGGTCACAATGGTGCTCTCTAGCAAGGAGATTCAGTCGCCACATACCTTGTCGACCTTGAACCCGTCAAAGAACCGCCGTACGTCTTCCTCTCTCAAGATCCCGCTGAGCTGCGCCCCATGTCCCTCTATCCTGACATGCTCGAAGCCGTTCTTAGCCAGCTCCTCCACGACAGCCTCATGGTCCTTCTGCCGGGCATTCTTCGACGACTGACCGGGTCTCCTGGAGATCGGAGAGGGCGATCGCGAGGCTCGTAGAGGCGACGACGCATCGCGATCGCCATATCGGGATGATGTATGGCGCCCGCGCGCATGGATCGGCGTGGAAGATGAGGAGTGCGACGAAGGTAATAATGGGCGTGCCGAATGGGACATAGGCTGCGCAGCGGTCATCATGCGTGCTCGGACCAGCGTCGCTGGAGGCTTACGCATCCGCGGCGGGGGCGCATACTTGGTTCCATTCGGTAGAGAGCTCTGCGACATTGGCGATGCTTGCGATGAGCCATGCGCGTGAATCGGGGGCTGCGGGAGATGTGCAGGGCGCGCTAGGAGTTGCGAGCGGCCGGATCCAGGTTGTTGGCCTGGCCGCCATGGGTTGCCTGCTTGATGGGGGGTTTGGCTTGAGCTCGCCGTAGGCGTGTTCTTTGCGTTAGCATCCCTGATCTTCTCCTCCCGCTCTTTCCGCCTCTTCTCTTCACGCTGCTGTCGCTTGCGATCCTCTAGCTGCTTCAGCACTGCTTTTAGCCTGTGCTGCTCTCCGTCAAAGACCACCTTCAAGTCCTCGCCCTCGATACCGCTCAGACCAAGACCGATCCCAATTGGTAGCTTCTTTCCATTCTCCTTCTCCACACACCTTTTCGCTTCTTCATGGGTACTAAACCTGATGAAGACAATACCCAGTGCGGCGCCATTAGACTTGTCAATCTGAGGCTCAAAGGATGTGATTGTCCCGTGAACAGCGAAGTGGCGTCGGATATGTTGCGTCGGATTTAAGTGGGATATATTGAGGACGAGGACACCCGTAGGCGGAGGCGGACCTATGGAATTGGTATCATACTGCCTAGAGTTTGAGTCATCCTGTAGAGTGTATTTGATCAATGCACCTACCTCATACTTGATCTGCACAAGTTCCGTCCGCATAGGCCTCAGGGTCGGCAGCTTCTTAATCTTTGCCTCCTTCCTCGGATCCCGAACCACAGCCTCATGCTCGCCCTCAATGATCTCGCCGCTATATCGATACAGAAGCTCCTTCCCCTTCCCTTTGCCTTTCACCCGTGCATCTTCACCTTGGTCAAAGCCCTTTTCCCGAAGCTTCTCAATGAGTAGCCGATACTGCCCGTCCTTATCTTTGTCGGAGACATAGTCGAACAGGACCTTGAAGTCCTTACCTTCGGGATATTCTGACCGCGCGGGCGGCCATGGGGGAAGTGGTGGAAGAGAGTAGAGCTTTGGAGATGGCGCTCGTTCTGGGGGAGGAGATCGGGGTCGCGACGTCGAAGGCTTGGAAGGTATAGGAGAGTGAGGTCGTCCCAAATCGAGTGACTGATGAGATGAAGACGCAGGAAGGATACCGTGTCGCGGCCCTGTCGGAGGAGGTCGTGCGAAGGGAGGCGGAGGAACCGGTGGCGGTGCAGTGATCGGCGGGGGTGGCGGAGGTGGCTCAGACGTGGGAGGGGGCGGGGGAGGCTCATATGATGGCGGAGAGGGTAATGGGGGTGACACACCCGGCGGAGGGGGTGGTGGAGGTTCAGATGAGGGAGGGGGTGGAGGAGGAGGCTCCGAAGATGGTGGCGGAGGCGGAGGTTCAGAGGACGGTGGCGGCGGTGGCGGCGGTTCGTAGGATGGAGGTGGCGGAGGAGGAGGCTCCGACCACGGTGGAGACGGAGGTGGAGGTTGAGATGGAGGAGGGGGAGGCTCTGAGGATGGTGGCGGTGGCGGGGAGGCGTGCTACTCGGAGGCGGCGGGGTAGGAAGCGATGGAGGTTGAGGAGAGAACACTTGTCGTGCTGAGGGACCAGTTGGCGGCAGCGTAGCTGGTGTTTGTGTTGGTCTCAGTCGGAAGGATATCGTTTGTGACCTTTGCTGGAGGCCTGCCGGCTCTGCGGATGCTCTACTAGGCCCGGCGCCATTCACCTGAGAAGATCCAAGTTGCGTCTGAAAGAGAAGATATGAGCCCCAAGCTCGTGAATGAGGAGTGTATGGTATTCACGGTGCTGGAACTCGACTGGTGGTTCCATATACTTTCGGCCTGTTTACCCTTCTGTGAAAATCGCCCACTCGGCCCTGTAGGCGGTGATATGGCAGCAGGGCCAGTGGGAATGTTAGTGTGCCCATTCACGTATGGCTTCCCTCCACGACTAGCTCTTGAACCATTGACGAGACTGCGAGGACCAGTTGGAGGTGTCGCTCCTATCCTGCTCGTTGGCTGCGACGAAGACGCGTTCGTGGCTGAGGCTGTGGCGGAGGACGATCCCGCAGATGCCGCCAGCGAGTTCAACAGTGCTCGCGGTGCTCGAGGCGGCGCCTTGCCAGTCATTACCGCCGCGTCGAATAGGAACAAAGTAGGAGGAGATGGAGAGGGAGATGGTCGTGGCAGATGGTGAAGAAGGGTCGCGCGCGCGGCCGGCGGCGGTGGTCACAGCCGTCTTAGTTGATATGTCCTTGTTCTCACTCATACGCTGGTCACCACATCTTTCTGGCCTAAACGGAGCGATACAGAGAATGCTCAACCTGACTACCTGATAATAATCGCCGCCCTCGCTCAGCAGCCATAGGCCCATTCTCAGGCCACCCACAACTCTCTTTCCCCGACAAGCGCCCGCCGTTGGTCCAGCACCTCAAAAATTCTCGCAAATTCACCCTACTCGACCCACGATGTTCCATCCTCTAACCTCGTACGGCTTCTTTGATGGGAGACTGGTAAGTGTATTTGAGGATGAACGTCAACACAGACAGCGCATCGGATGATGAAAGGAAAGAACAAGAAAACGCGACTTCACGAGCGCTTCTCACGGTGCAAGATAGACTTGGCGGGGCCGTCAGCTCTCCCCTATACAGCTTCATACTCTCTCGACAGTCTCATATCCAGTATCAGAGTGTCTTGATCTCGAGGACATCAGCTATAAAACGCGTACCCTCATTTATAGCTCGAGTGCTATAAGCAACGTCTTTACTTCATGTGCACCGCGAGGCAGCGCTCTGGATCGACATCGCCTCACCTTCTGAGGAGCACGCTTTTGGACTTCGTCTTGGGCACAGCTTTGCGTATTTCTTCACAAGAAGCGTCGCGCAGCACAACTCTATGGGAACTGCCTGGAGTGCTGTTACTTGCTCGGAGTTCTCATCGATCTGATCGTATCGCTGTAAACCCCGTGCGTGAAACCAGGCAAACCCAGTCTACCATATCGCCATGTGTGCCCATGTTCATCCCCTCTCTGGTTTCAAGGTATAGTAGGTTGCGAATTATCCCAAATATCACAAGCTCCCAACTAGCTGCGGCAGACGTTTTCCTAACGGCGCTGTCAGCCGCTCGACATCACCATAGTCATGGTGTCGGGCTGTTTGCCACGAGTTGAGCTCAATAGTCGGACCGAGGCGTGCCTCACTGCAGCGCAACCATCTTTGACCTATAACTAGGGCTTTGGTAGGACTTTCGCCATCTTCGCGCCCTCTATTAGTCTGTACCGAAAGGTTTCTCCCCGATGCTCGGCACTCTATCTCGTATGTTTCAGCCTGGGGCTCCTTCGGAAGACGACCAGCAGGCCAACAAAGATGTGGAGCGAGATGCCGACAACGAACTTGGTCTCGTGAATGTGCCTCTGCAGCGGAAGCCGTCGACAAATTTGAGCATCGCAATGGATCGTGTCAGGACATCAGGTCCTTCGCATATCGAATGGAAGAGCCCAAGCACACAGCACAGCCCAGCATCAAGTGCGTTCGGCGTACACTCGCTCAATCGCACCGCCTCTTCCCCCTCAATGACATTGACCCCGACATCTGCCACTCTGACGGCCAATGCCAATACATTGTCTGCTCGTCCTCCGAGCGCTCAATCATTGCGTATTGACTTGCTCAGGCATTCTGTCGAGGAGCCGGAGTGGGAACACGCCGCACTTTCTCGTGAGAGCAGGCAACCTGCGCCTAAATTAGAACCACTCCATGTGCCTCCACCAAGACGGCCCTCGCTAGAGTCCGTCCCTCGAACTCCTGACTCCACCAGAGTGCTGGATGGACATGGTAAGATTATACCGATACCCAACCAGGATTTGCTTACAGAGTTTGCCGCTCTAACTCCTCCAGGACAACCAGCTAATCTCGTTCACCAGGCATTCATCCGCCGCACGCTCAAACGATCAGTTAGCCAGACATCGACCACCACTCTTCAGTCGACGGTTTCGGCAGTGGCCCCCACCATCCCGCCCCTCGATCTCCGCCCAGACTTTCAGTCCAGCATGGGCTTACCTGCTCCCCGCAAGTCACGTCTCCCCCCTCCGTCACTTCCGACTGTCGTCGGTAGCCCTACACGACCGGCAAAATATTCTGTAATTTATGAGGACAACGACTCGATACGAACTGGTAGCTTCATAACCGCGCCCTCGGTCAATACGCCCGAGCCGGAAGAGACCATTGGGGATTCCGAGGCTTTCACAGAGCCTATCGTCCAGGCCCACGACTATGCGTACCTGCATCCACACGCGAACAGCAGGACGAACGCGACGGAAATTGTCGAGACAGATATTGCGGAAAGCTCGGAAACTCGTGTTGCCTTGCCAGAGCCCGACCGCTTTTATGACGTGGACCTCAACTCGAGGCCGCATGGCAAAGCAGAAAGCGTACGTAGCGACAACTCACAGACCTCCCAAGATCCCCTTCACCAATCGCGCTCCCCATCGCCGACTTCCGACTCGCACATACAACGGCGGTGGCTGAAGACTATTGTCTTTGGCTCCGGTTACCCCATAATCCCCGTCGTAAAGCAGCACAACTGGTGGTGCAGCCCCGCATGCGTGCTGTTCTGGATGGGTTTTCTCGGCCCATGGTGCTGGCTCATCGGTGGGTGGGTGCTCACGCACGGCGGTCAGTTCAGGCCAGACGCGCCGACCAGCGAGACCATTCTCCCAATGTGGACGCGCAAGGGCAAAAAGAGGAATATCCCCGGTTCGCCGAGGGCAAAGGCGAAGAAGACCAACAAGGCAAAGCTATGGTTCCCGCTGGTTGCTCCCTCAGTGGACACGCTTTCGCCATCGTCGGTTCAGAGTCGCGCGTCGCTGGTGTCTGCAAGGAGGATGCCAACGGCCAGCCCGGGCACGCTAGACCCTTGGGTCAAGCGTTGCCGCATTGCGGCCATCACAAGTGGAGTGATACTGCTCGCTGCTTGCATCGTGGCTCTCATCGTGGCTGGGAGCACTCGGACATGAGCGTACAACGTGTGTTGTGGACTCAAGGTTGATGTATTGTATTTGTCATTATTCTACTTATGTCGTACGAGTGGAATGGAAGGCAGCGTGCTGCGGGCGCAGACATGTTGAATCAAGTCAGAGTCGGAGATATTATGCAACAGACGTTTAGATTGGTGAGCGTAGACTATAACAAGACAGCATTGTGGTACAGATACAGCATGATGGATAAATATCCCGATAACAGATCCGGTCAATAAATGCGAAAGATCAATCAGTAAGCTCGAAGTATGTCCGAAACATTGACTCGTTCCGTAATGATGACGCAGCGACGACTCCGTGCACGTGCAGGAATAGGCGAGGGAACCGGCGGGTAAAGTAAGAGAGGAAGCCTTCGGGCATGCTTCCAAGCAGTCGTTTGACATTATCAGGCAGATCTTGGTAGTGGTGTTTCTGTGTAGAGATTATCAACGGGCGTCACCATTAGAGCACTGCTCGGTGCATACCTTATTTCGCAATGCGCGCAGTAGATCCTGTACCGACTTCCCATCGTACTTCCGGAACTTGCCAAGGTTCTCAATGAACAACTTGTCTAGTCGAGAGTGCCAGTCATTCCCCACAACGCTGAAAGCATCGGTCTCAAGCAAGACAAGATTAGCGTCGCGAGGATCTCGGCACATGATCTCGAAGCGGTCGGAAGCATCTTGCAAGAACGTAAGACGCTTTCCGGGATCCCAAAAATAGGGATGCAGCAAGCATGTGCCCGTGTCTGGCCTGCAATGTGTCACTCAGTGGGACACTAAGGGACGAACGAAACTCTGCTCACCGATCGTATGCTTCCGGACTAAGCATCAGGTTGATCAAATCGGTACCCTCCGAGCCCTCCTCCCCAAAGCGCTCTAGTCCTTCCAGACATTTTGTATTTTTCATGATATTCGCCTCCCTCTCGTACCGCTCTCCAAACGGGTGTCCGCCGTTCGTGAGGACATAGTAATACAAACATCCCAAAGCGAATATGTCCACCGACTTCGTGAGCCTTGTGGGCCTGCCCGTGGGTGTGCTAGCGGTGGATGTGCCGACAGAGCCACGCGAAGATTGCGACTCGTCCGTGCCCGAGTCGTCGAGCTTGACTTCTCCGCGGAGGATCTCGGGGGCACGCCAGCCGACCGTGCCTGCCGCCATCGCGCCATGCGCGGTGGGCAGGAAGCTTGTCTGGTCCACCTCAAGCCTCTTGCACAGACCGAAGTCGGAGATGAGCATGCGGTGGCCTGCGCTCTCGCCTACGCCTTTCTTCGCATGCGAGATGAGGATGTTTTGTGGTTTGATATCTCGATGGATGATCTTGAGGGCGTGAAGGTGGCGTAGGCCGGAGGTAATTTGCCGCAGGGCGCGTTTGGGCTCGAATGCGATCGCGATGTCGCGGAATTGGTCTGGGCGCTCAACGACATCCGCGAGAGAAGCTGGACAAAGTTCGAGAGCGATGTAGAGGAAGTTCGCGTGGGATTCTTGGTAGTAGTAACGAATCACGTTTGGATGGTCGTCCGACTCTTGCAGGACATTCACCTCGCGCGATGCCAAGGTGACAAAGTCCTGGAGCAATCGCTTCACAGCGACAGCGCGTCCTTGCAGTGACCCCTTGAACACCACCGTGCCGTGCGAACCAAATCCTAGAGAGCATTGTTAAGCACTTTCGGACCGAGGATAACCATAGAACACTTACCAAGGATGGTCTCCGAGACCACGAGTGAACCAGAGGTAGATGGCGCAGGCGCTGGAGGCAGCACAAGTGACGACGCCGTCTGCTTGACAGCATCTACATCTCCGTTCTTAGGCACGTCCCCACTACCAATATTCTCCCACCCATTATCACTTTCTTTATTATTGTCGCCCTCCGCCTCTTCTGCATTGCCATTGACAGCAACTCCGGCCTTTTTCTTCTTCCCTCGCTTTCTCCGTATGGCTTTACGCTTCCCTGGTGTCGCAGGCACATCGCCTTCCTTTTCACTTTCCTCTCCTTCCACACCGTCATCCTGGGTATCGCCTACATCCGCAGGGGGTATCGTGATTTCTGCGGGCTTGGGTGCGAAGTTGACCTTCCGTTCCGAAACTGAGCTCTTGCGTGTCCGAGGCTCTTCCATACCTGCTGTTCCTAATTCAAGTTCTACTGGCAGTTCTGGGTTCATGGAAAGAGGAGCGTCACCATTAGGAACTGCGCTGGGGGACGACGTGTCATCCTTTGCGGAGCCGGCAGGACGAGCAACCTCCACGACTCGGGTGTGCCTAGACTGTGCCCTGCGGAAGATCCCACGGTATAGCGCTACTACCAGTGCGAGGACGCACACAAGCAGTGTCGACAATGCCTGCGTAACGGACATGTCTATACCCACGTATCGCGGGCCGCCCTCCAATGCAAGTGTCCCGACTCCGCCACGAGGAGAAATTAAGGTCGCATTGCCGCTCCCTAACTCGACCGGGGCAGAGCTCTCTTGCGGCACTGGGCTGTAGTACGGCGGAAGCGGCACGGACGGCGCGCCATCGAGTAGCCTGCTATAGATCGAAGACTCGAGCTTATGGACGCCAGTGAGACACCTGCGGTCCCTGCTCCCTTCGCGACACATCTGGCGCAACTTGCGCGCTTTGACCCTGCGCGCTACCGTGTCCACGTCCGGTGGCAACTCGTCGTCGAATTCGGTGCCAGGCGGTGGGTCGATAGAGCGCCCGACGCTGTAGCCGCCGTGCAGGCTTGCGTCACCAAAGGCGACGAGTGGGTAGTGGTCTGGGCTCAAGGCGAAAAGTGACCCTGTCTCCTCGACAAGGCCGACATAGGCAGAGTCCAAGTTACGTGCGGCTTGAGTGAGGTCAACGTTCGGGAAGAGGTCTTCTAAGCGTAGGCGGGGCTGCAGGAGAACGAATGGGTGCTCTCGGTTGGGGGACTTGACGACATCGAACACGGCAACGCTGATTGGATGCATTTAGTTTGCGCTGGACAAGGATATGCAGGAACTCACATTGGGCATTTAAACACCCTTCCCCACAGTGTCTGCGCACTAGGCATCATATCCGAAACCTGAGTGTTATGAGCCGAGCGGAAGCTGATTACTTTGCCATCTGGAAGGGAGTGGATGTATGTATTGTCCGCCGTATGACGATAGAGTGACTGTATGCCGTGGTCCTGATTGTTGGGTCCATACGTGGAGAACAGCAATTTCTGTACAGGTGGTTTTACCGCGGATGGCTTGGGTGAGCGTGTGTGAATAGAGATGTGGTAATCTTGGACTCTGTTACCGGGTTTCGTTCCGAAATAGAACACGCGTGTACGTACCTGTACGGCCGACAAACACTTCTGTAGGCTTCAAGGTAGATTTAGGGGGTTTCGTGCCATCTAGCTCGTCTAAATCCAAGTCGTGTGCTTCGAGGTCCGCCAGTTCCTCGAACGGATCCCAGGGGCATTCATCAGGATTGAGCGTCGCTTTCACTCGTCCCGTTTCCAATTCGATCAGTAGCAATGAGGTCTCCTTTCTGCCAACGAATACGCGCTTGTCGCCCTCGCCGGTGAAGCTGAACGGAGACATGTCGACCAGCTGCGGAACCGAGAAGGGTAGGCGCTGCAATGGACTGTCTGGCGACGACATGACATAAATGTCCCCCGACTGAGGTTCAATCACATATACTTCGTTGAAGATCGAGTCATCGTCGAGAAGATCAGGATCGACCTCCGCATGTTGTGTGCGTACGAGCGGGCCCAGAGTCGTCGGCTCGCTCTCTGGCGTCGACGCCATCGACCAGAGTGGGACACCGGACGTCCTGTTGAGCGCATGGAATTTCCCGTCTACCGAGGCCATGAGTACAATGTCCAGGAGCTCGAGTTCCTCATCCTTGGGACCGAGGGCGAACCGGCGCCCTTCACGGGCAACCTGGACATTGGTGGAGAGGTCGGTTACGAGGTTCTGCCTGAGCGAGATGATTTCCGAGAGACATGTTCCAGCAGTGAGTAGAAGAGCGAAGAGAGTGAAGGTCGGGGCCATAGGTGGACATCCCTCAAAGAGTTGTGAAGGTCAGAGCTATGTCCACGACTGCATGGGATGAGTATGAGAACGTCCCCGCCACCGGCTTCTCGGCCATTCGCTGCCCCAGCAGGTCGTGGGAGCAGATTTACTCCCGGTCTCCCACTTTGGGAAATGCTGCGGGAAAATGGCGGTGCAATTGGCATTTCCTCGGTCACAAACCCTCCTATCGGCACCGGGCATGTCACACGCGCTCTGTGTCACGTCACGAACGCGGTCAGACGCGGTCCCGGACTTTGTGCAGACCGCCCTCATGCCTGACATACGCGTTGGAGCGCAAATCTTCGACATTGCATTTCATCCCACCGAGTCTATCGCATACACTGGTCTTCTAAGTGGCGAAATCAAAGCATTTTCATACGATGAGCAAGGAAACTATGATAACAAGTTTACTGTCCGACCGTCCAAGCGGTCATGCCGTACGATAGCAGTCAGCCACTCTGGAGACAAATTGTGGGCCGGGGGCAAGGGCAAGGCATTGCAGTACGTGGAACCTCACTCAAACCGATATGGCATACTCATACCGCCATGAAGTGTAATTGATGTTGCGACAGGCGTCGTAGAAGATACTCGCGCTGCTGCTCATGAGTTAGTCCTGGACGCATCTATCCTTCCAAGCTCCTGTTGCTAACCTGTTCAGCACCTGCAAGCGCAGCCATAAATAGAATGAGGCATATAACGCCGCACATGCTAGCGACTGGAGATGATGACGGTGTCGTCAAGGTGTGTATTGCGGTACTTGACCGTTCTGAAGTCTGACTGGCGTACAGTTGTGGGATCCGCGCGCACCGGAGGCAATCCGAGCGTACAACCACCATTTCGATTTCATTTCGGACTTCCTGTTTCTGGCAGACAAAAAGCAACTTGTGACTACCAGGTTCGTCCCCACAATAATCCCTCGACTGCAATGTCCCTCACCTTCTAGCACAGTGGAGATGGTACACTATCCGTAATTGACGTCAGATCAAAAAAGACAGAACCTGTCGCCCACTCAGAGGACCAGGAAGATGAACTTCTGTCTATTGTGCCTATCAAGAGGTGCGTGCGCTACTTAACGCACAGGAAATATGACTGACATATGGTTGTAGCGGACAGAAATTCGTTGTCGGCACACAGCTCGGCATTCTCTCGATATTCAACAAGAAGAGCGGATGGGGGGACTGTGTAGACCGTATTCCGGGGTGAGCATCCCCTCCATCACGTTCTCTTTCACAACTAAAATTGGACTCAAGTCATCCGCACTCCGTCGACGCACTCTGTACAATACCTTCGCGCTATCCCTCAGCACAGTCGACAATTCTCACAGGGTCGTCCGATGGTATCATGCGTGCCGTCCAGCTCTTCCCCACCAAGCTCCTTGGCGTTGTCGCGGATCACGGAGACTTCCCCGTGGAACGTATTGCCATCGACCAGAACGGTGAAGGCCGCTGGGTCGGGAGCGCCGGACACGAGGAAGTCCTCAAGCTCACAGACCTGAACGAGGTGTTCGAAGATGATGAGGAGGAGGAGGAGGAAGATGGTGCAGAGGGAAAGAGCGGGGGTGAGGATGAAGACAAGGAGGGCAGCAGTGATGAAGACAGCGAGGCTGAGAAGGTCGCTGCAGTCAAGGAGGATGCAGGGGAGCAGGAAGAGTTGGATCAGGAGGATGAGGCGAAGGAGGCAGAGCAGGAGGATTCCAGTGATAGCGACGAGGAGCCGCAGCAGAAGAAACGCAAGCGGAACAAAGAGGTGGACCCGTTGCAGGCGTTGAAGAAGCGGAAGGGCCGCAACGAAGTCGACGCTGAGCCTTCTTTCTTCGCCGACCTGTAACGTGTCCTGTTCGTTTTCGCGATGCCCGTTTTTCCATGATCCCCTTGATATATGTTGGACGAATATATATCGGGAGCTATTCACGTCGTATAATTTCCGGGAGGCGCGCTGGCAGCAGCTGGTGGCTGAGAGGTCTACTTCGGATCTTGCAAGCTGGAAGCCGTCATGAGACATCCATTGCAGGCGACGTCAATCACGGCGGCGCCCTCGATTCGTACGCTATAAGTGCAACACCATCTCACGTTTCTCGAAGTACTACATCAGCTTGCTACACTGGTTTACGATGCTGGCGACGCACTCAAGACGAACACTTGTCACGACGGCGCCGCGGCGACTGGCGCTGTCGACCCGGGCCGCGCCCGTGCTCAACGCGCTCGACATCGCCAGTGAGAACGAGCTGCCTGGAGTGTACGATGGTCAGTGGGGAGGCTCAGGCGATGTTCTCGAGAGCGTGTGTCCGACGACAGGCGAGGTGCTTGCGCGCGTGCGCTCGGTGAGTGGTTATCCCGTCGTGTTCAACGTTACTTGAGGGTGATCGTCATCGAGTTAGGCGTCCCCGGAGGAGCTGCATACTGCGCTAGAGAAATCGAAGGAAGCGTACAAGTTCTTCAGGAGCGTGCCTGCGCCCCGTCGAGGAGAGATATTGCGGCAGATCCGGGAGGCGTTGGCTGCGAAGGTGTGTATATGCGCTCTTGGAATGCGTCTTGTGGTCTCACCTGATCCTGCAGCGGGATGAGCTCGGTGCACTCGTGTCGCTCGAGATGGGCAAGATCCGGACGGAGGGTGTCGGAGAGGTCCAGGAGTTTATCGACATTGTAAGATGGTCTCCAATTATATCGGTTATGCCATGACAGTCCTGACGACTATGATTGTGTAGGCGGACTATGTTGTTGGCCTCTCGCGCATGATGAACGGCAGAGTGGTGGCATCGGAGCGACCTGGACATAGCATCCTCGAAGGTCAGTCTGAATTCGAGTCTGCACGCCTACCGACACTGAGATTATATCTGTTAGTGCCGAATCCTCTCGGACTGGTGGCTGTCCTCTCTGCTTTCAATTTCCCCGTGGCTGTCTATGGATGGTATGTACTTGCGAATATTTCGTTTATTTATTATGTCATAAGATTACTCTAGGAACCTTGCTCTGTCACTGGCGGCAGGCAATGCAACACTGTGGAAGCCTTCCGAGACCACATCGCTATGCTCAATTGCCGTAACGAAGATTATCTCTAGCGTATTAGAGAAGAACAGCATTCCAGGAGCTGTAGCATCTCTTGTCACGGGCGGAAAGTATGTCGGGCAGGCAATTGTTGAAAGCCGGGACGTCGATATGGGTAATAAGCTCGATCCGCTTCCTTCATCCACCTGAGCTTACCAATGCCATTCAGTATCATTCACGGGCAGCGAACATGTTGGACGAATTGTCGGAAGGACCGTCCAATCACGGTTTGGCAAGGTCCTTCTCGAGCTCGGCGGTAACAACGGTCTGCCTCCCTCCTCTCATCCTCTCCCCGCACGCTGACCTATTCCGATGAATCAGCATCGATCGTCATGCCCGACGCTGACCTCTCGCTCGCGGTGCCGGCAGTGTTCTTTGGCGCGGTCGGGACGGCCGGGCAGCGCTGCACATCCTCGCGGCGGCTGTACCTGCATCGCGCCGTCGTAGCGGAGTTCCTCGAGCGGCTGCAGAAGCTCTACGCGTCTGTGCGCCCCGGAGACCCGCTCGCGGCGTCGACGCTGCTCGGCCCGCTGCACACGCGCGCGGCGGTCGGGATCTACTCGGACGCAGTGGCGCGCCTGCGGAAGGCAGGCGCAGAGATCCTTGCGGGCGGGACGCAGTACGTGGATCTGGCCAGCCCGCTTGACGGGGGGAATTTCGTTCGGCCGACGATTGCGGTGCCGAAGAAGGTGGATGTCGCGGATGCGATATGGAGGGAGGAAACGTTTGCACCGGTGCTGTGTGTGGGAGTGTTCGATGAGCTCGAGGAGGCGATCCAGTGGAACAATGGGGTCCCCCAGGTAAGCGCGCCTAATCCCTGTCATGCAGGGGTCGAGGCTGAGATGTGATCCTCAGGGACTGAGCAGCAGCCTCTGGACCCGAGATCTGCGGAATGTCGGCAAGTGGATTGGGCCTGCCGGCTCGGATGCGGGGATTGTGAACGTATGTCAACGTTCTATTGGGCCGGGTATCTCAGTTAACACATGATGTTCAGGTCAATGTTGGGACCAGCGGAGCGGAGATTGGCGCTGCATTTGGAGGCAACAAGGCAAGCACTTCCTGGCTTGCCGCTCTTCAAGTTCATACTGACAAAGTGCTGCAGAGCACCGGATGGGGACGAGAGTCCGGCGGCGACGCGTGGAAACAATACGTGCGATGGAGCGCATGCACAATCAACTTCTCGGACGAGGCACCCCTTGCACAAGGAGTGCAATTCTCGTCGACGGCTTGACCAGTGACTCGATCACGACATTGGGCGTTCCGCACTAGAATCCTGCGATTCTTGACCTCGGGCCAGGCAACAACTTTATAACCTCCGGCGCCGGCTCAAATGCGCACCCGAGAGTACCAGTGATCTTTGTAGCAGGTGTATTAGTATCATATTGGCATCGAGCACGCGTTTGTACATCCAATGAGAACTCTTGTGCATAATGCTTCCGTGGCTTCGCGTCGGCCGACGCGATACGCCCGCGCACTTGCAGACGCTCCGGACGCTGCCCGCTTGGAGGCGAGAATTACTCGAATATCAAAGTGCGACGCGCAGCAGGAAGACAGCATCGGACGGGCGGGTTGGCGTCACTTAGCGCCCTGGCTATACGCGACGCGAGCGCAATGGAACACGTGATCTGGGGTAAGGCGCCTCACGGGGCACATGTTCCGGAGCGCGTTTCGCCGCTTGCGGTCTGTTAAAGGCGGGCAGGTCGTGAGTTTCAGGGACCAAGGAATCGCAGGGTCACCGTCTCCCACCGTTGCTACCGCTCGTCAGAATGTCAGAGATACTCGGCCCCGAAGGTCTGCCTTACATTCCAGACGATGTTACTGTCGTGCAATTCATACTCGACTGCCATCACCCGGCGCGCCCTGTCCCGAAGCACCCCCGCGCCTGGCTGATAGAGGACGCGACGGGCAGACAGATCTGCTACGATGAGGTGCGTAATTGCAGATCGTGCCTGAGGTACGGAGGTATCTTCACTGGCATTGTTTCTGCCAGATCCGCGCGAGAGTCGCCGGTCTGGCCAACGCATTGAGGTTACGATGTGGAATAGGCAAGTGAAGCACTCTGAGAAGCCTGCCAGCGCTCTGATGGTATCTTCCATTCATTACAGTCGAAGACGACGTAGGTTCGTGCGATTGACCTCACTGTGGATGCCTCTGCGCCTACTCATTCCCCGCCAGTCTGTATATTCAGTCCGAACCACGTCGGTGAGTTCAAGACCCCAGTTGACTATATCTGCGTCATCTGATAATATACCACAACGAACAGACTATCCCATAGCGATCTGGTAAGTCTGTCAAGTGCAGCGATCTGTTCATTCGTTTCATGCATGTGAGCCAGGGCCACTCACAGACTCGGAGCTGTCATCACGTACGTCTTATTTGTGCATCTCATTGTGATACTGCTGAATTGTACATAGCCCCGCGAACCCGTCGTATCACAAAGATGAGCTGGAATATCAGCTCGGCATCACGAAAGCGAAGGTCATTCTGGTACATCCATCGAACTACGGTGTCGCTCTTGCCGCCGCACAGACATTGGGCATCTCATCTGCGAATGTGATCCTCTTCGATCCTCTGCCGAATGAGTCGGCACCTGCTGCACTTACGATTCATAATCTCGTTGAAGAGGGGCTCTCGAAGCCGCAGAGCTTTGTAGAGCGCAGACTGAAACCAGGAGAAGGGAAGACGAAGATCGCGTTCCTGAGTCTGTCTAGCGGAACGACTGGACGGCCGAAGGTGAGTGAATGCTGGCAATGAATGCTCTCCGCGGTCCTCACGATTGAGCGCGATAGGCCGTGTGCATACCTCATATTGCGCCTATTGCAAATTGCGTTCAAATGGCATTCGCTAGTAAGGCGAATGAAGAGTACACTACTTGGGAGAATAGACGATATCGTCCTGGGGATGTAGAACTTGGAGGTCAGTACTATTGTCTTATAACGTGGTTAGAATTGGACTAACTTGCGCGTGAAGTACTGCCGTTCTATCGTAATGATTTGTTCATTCGATGGGCTTGAGTGTCCATGGCTGACGAAAGTTGTAGATATATATGGTCTTGTCGTTGTCATGCACTTCGCTCTCTTCTGCGGGGTAAGACTTCCTGGAACCTCCACGCTCAGGCGGAGATCCTGACTATCTCCGTTGAAAGATGACGCTAGTTGTCATCCCGAAGTTCAACTTCACGGAAATGCTCAAGAGTGTTCAGCGCTACCGGATCAACCACATGAAGTAAGTACGCCGCGTTACTGCCGTCAATGATTTGGAGGCTCACCTTAAATGGAGGATCGTCCCGCCAATGGTGGTTCTGCTATGTAAGGTAAGGGAAATGGTGGCACCCTAGAAGACCGATGATTGATATTGTTTGTATTGATATGTCTGGATAGCATCCTGCTACGAAGAACCACGACCTGAGTTCTGTCAAAATGATCATGAGTGGCGCGGCCCCCCTCTCCGCCGAACTCATCCAGCAACTCACGGAGCGTCTTCCTAATGCGGGTATCGCGCAGGCCTATGGTGAGCACTGCTTGCGAACTATTGATGCCCGGTAGACGAACGGGCATATCAGGAATGACCGAGACATGCACGACGGTTTCGTGGCCGAACTTGTACCAGAAGATCGGGACCCCAGGGTCATCGGGTTTGTTGCTCCCGGGCACCGTCGCTAGAGTGGTCAAGGAAGACGGGTCACTAGCGAAATATGGCGAACCTGGCCAGCTCGTCGTGCGGAGCCCCGCGCAGGCCCTTCGCTACTTGGACAATGACCAAGCGTGAGTCTTCTCCAAGAAGTCTTCGAAGGGCGACTGAACACTGATATCCTCCGGACAGAACGAAGGAAACATTCAAGGATGGGTGAGTAGGAACTGTGTCCAACGCCGAGGGTGTTACTGAAGGCCCTCAAGTTGGGTTTACACAGGGGACGAGGTCATTATAAACGAGCAGAAGGAGCTGTACATCATTGATCGCATCAAGGTACGTCGACCGTCGACCTCGCAATCCCTGCCAGCTCCCAATACCCGCATAATATACTTATCCTCCCTCGTTTGAATTTTCTCAGGAGCTTATCAAAGTCAAGGGCTTCCAAGGTCAGCCTTTCCGAATTCTCCTTGACTCGCGGAGCTGACCTCACCCCCGCGGCCGCAGTGGCGCCGGCGGAGCTCGAGGGGCACCTGCTCGACCACCCGGACGTGACGGACGTGTGCGTCGTCAGCGTGCCGGACGACTACAGCGGCGAGCTCCCCCTTGCATTCGTCGTGCTCAGCGAGGATGCGCAGGCGCGCGTCAATGCCGACACGGCGGAGGTGGACAGGATCAAGGCCGCGCTCATGAAGGTGCGTGCTCTCCGCTACACTGCGCACGTGGCTGGCATTGACAAATGTGTTGGTGCGGGTGGTGTAGCACGTGTCGGACCACAAGGTACAATACAAGTGGCTCGCGGGCGGCGTGGAGTTTGTGGACGCGATACCGAAGAACCCGAGCGGGAAGCTGTTGAGACGGTTCTTGCGTGATCGCGCGAAGGAGCTGAGGGCGGGCAAGGCGCAGACGAAGACGAAACTGTAGAGTGGAGTCTCCACGCATCTTGTCCTCGTACGCTTTACACACATCTGATATATTGGTATATTGCCCCTACAAGATTTACATGGATCATACATTGCATTTCCCACCTCACTTTCCAGACGCATGTACTAGATGCGACACCCTTGATTCCTTGAACTATGGAAGGCCCCTACACCCCAAGGGCCAAGCTATTGCCGCGATGCTATCATGCGATACTAGCGTGTACTGGCCATGGCAAGGCATTAGCCATAGGATGCGATACAATTGACAGGCATCTTGTTATTGTATTCCGGGTAAGTTTGGTATCCCATGTCTAGCAGATCTACGAGAAGCATGTTGTCGCGGCGTCAACTCAAATTGTGATGCGAGGGCTGAGGAACTGGTCTTCCGAGTCATCTGACAAACCATGAGCCTTCCTCGCCTGCGCATACTGCTCTTCGGACAGTCTCTCGCCTGGAAGCGCGCCCTCCTGCACCGTGGTGTCAGACAACGTCCACCGTACCCGCTCTGTCGAATCCGAATACAATATACACGAAAGGGAGGTGTTCGAGACTTCAAAGAACGTTCGCGCCCAGTGCTCTCGGAGTGCAGGCAGTAGCATGGCTGCGTGGTTCTCTGTCTGGCCATAAGCGAACATGTGCTCCAGCTTCAGCTCAATTAATCGGGTGGGTACAGATGCAAGAACTTCTTTTGCGAAGGGCAGCTAAAAATCGGATAATGAATATTGGGCCCGATCGTTGGTACCCGAGCGGGTGGTATCAGACTCACAGGATAGAGCTCTGTTAGGTGGATCGTACGGCCCGCAGCCGCCTGCACATGGAGCACAAGATGCGTGAGTTCTTGCACGCCCTGAGTGATTCCCGCGATCCAAGAGTTCTGTAATCCATGCCGCATAGCGCCTTCCAGCTCAAGGGTGAGGCTCGCAGGGTGCACGTCGCGGAGGACATCTGTGACACTGGTCGCCGTCACTCCGAGGTCCCTACTGTCTAGAACAAGGTGTCGCACCGGGACCGCGACACCTGCCTGCCAGAGCACGCCCACGCGCCCGCACAGATACTCCAGCGCGCGCGGCGTCATCGTGCGCAACGCGGCCACGTTCGCAGCACGCGCAGTCGTATTCGCTGTTATTGCGATGGCTATACAGCTCAGGGATACGCGCGCCGCGGCGGGGTACAGACGTAGCAGCTGCGCGAAGTCGATCGGCACCAGCACTTGGTTCTCGCCGTGCACGAACCGCACGTTGCGCACGCGCGGACACACGACAGATGTGTGCGCGAGGCCGATGCCCGAGAGCGACACGCGCTCGAGGCTTGCCGCGAAGTTCATGAGGAAACCGGCAGATTCGCCCTCTGTGGCTTTGTCGAGGTCCACGTAGATGTCGGTCAGCGGGGCGCGGATATCGCGAAGTAGTGCAATGGTCGCAGGACCGATGACGCGAAGTAACAGAACGCGCAGTGTCGCGCATTGCGTCAAGGCTGCACTGATGCGCGGCTCGTTCCGCACGTAGCTGTCCGCGAAGGCGATACCGAACGTGTGGAGCTGCGTTGCGCACTCCAGGATGTCTGCGAGCGAGTTGGCGAGCTCGCGGACCGCGGACCAACCAGCCTTAAGTTCCCCCCTCCCAAACTCGCGCCAGGGCGACCACTGGTCCGGAGGGCCCACGACGTAGTCGATGTGCAGCGCGTGGAGGAGCGAACCCCGCGCATCCGGGGCGGCGAGGAGAAAGTCGCGAAGAGCCGGGAGGCGGAAGTGCTGCGCAGGCCCACGGGGTAGAACGATCGTGTGCAGGAGCGGCGGGAGTGCGATGCGGTGCAAAGCATGGCAAGTGAGCGAGAAAGAGAGGAGGGTGGGTCTAGAAAGAAACCAAGCGAGATGCGCGAGGATGTCGTCGTTGAGTGCAGCCCGGGGAGCGAAGAGTGTCAACTCGGAGGTCGGTGTACGCAGTATGTTGATGCTGGTGGAAGTCATGAAGTGCGGACTTGGCGACAGATCGTGCAGGACAGAATGAACAGGTCAGTGAGGATGTGCCTGGTAGTCTGATAGCCGTAGAACTCAGTTGTGGGCGAGGCGCCTGAGCACGCTGCACAGCGAAGACATGGCTATCAGCGATGAAACTGTTGCTCGAGGCTTAAACACAAGATAAGCAAAAAGACGATTTAGTTCGAAGCCTGTGTTTTGCGTACAAGGACGCTGACTGAGTCAACTAATTCATGGAGGCTAAAAGCCTCATCGTCGGGCTTTACACCACGGGAAGTAGTGTACACGTGACCTGAGTCCTGTTAGAATACAATATCCTCCTCCTCTCCTCGCTCTACGTCTCACGCGCCTGGACCCTATATGTGGAGGTGATGCAAGCATTCCATAGACCGTCGCTGCATTGCGCGAGATGAATCTCAAAGTACAACTTGGCGAGCGTGCACCCGGGGAAGTCTCTACCGCTCGCATGTCTTATTCGGAGGAAACAAGGGAAGCTGAGCTGACACCAACTCAGAAGGTCAACCTGGACCTCTCATTGCTCGTCGCACTTGAAGGCGCGGTACAATTCGCCCCAGGACGGCGGATATTGGAAGTGGAAGATGGGCTCCGCGGAAGAAGAGCACGGTCAACTGAGAATGCCTTCGTTGATTTCAACGGTGGCAAGTGTCCGTTGGGGTACTTTCCTCTACTTGTACTGTGGGCACAGACAAAGTTCATTGGGTTGAATGTGCGGGCTAAACTGAGTGGCATCTCACATCTGTGGTAGGTATATATACGCAATGTGCTGTCACTGCGATGATTCAGAATGTGGTAACGGGGCAGGGGAACTGGTCCTGTGAGTCTCCCGATAAGCCCTGCGCTTCCCTAGCCTGCGCATACTGCTCTTCAGACAGACTCTCGCCGAGAAGCGCGCCTTCAGGTGCGGGGGTGTTGAAAGACCACCGCACCCACTCCGATGAATTCGAGAACAGTATGCATGAAAGGGAGGAGGCCTTCGAGCCCTCAAAGAGTGCCCGCGCCCAATGCTCTTGGAGTGCAGGCAGTAGCGACGATGCGTGGTCTTTCGTCCGGCCATAAGTAAATTTGGGTTCTAACTCTAGCTCGAGCAATTGAATTGGCACACGTGCAACGACTTCTTTTACGAGAGGCAGCTGGCAAACGGGCGGTCAGTATAGGATCACAACTGTCGCTAATACCCAAGTGAAGGCGTCCTACTTACAGGATAGAGTGTCGTCTGTTCAAACGCGCGGCCCGAAGCCGGCTGCACCCGCAACACAAGATGTGCGAGCTCTTCCACGCCTTGGGCGATTCCTAAGACCCAAGTATCCTGTACGTCCTGCGACATGCCACCGTCAAGCTCAACGGTGAGGCTCGTGGGGCGCGTATCCCGGAGAACATCCGCGATGTGGGGCGCCGTCACCTTGAGGTCTACGCTGTCCAACACGAGGTGCCGCACTGAAGATGTCACGCCTGCCGGCCAGAGCACGGTCACGCGCCCGCGCAGGAGTTCGAGTGTGCGCCGAGGCAGCGCGCGCATCGCGGCCTGGTTCACCGCGCGCTCGCTCGCTGTCGTATCCGGGTGGAAGACGATCGAACTCAGCCACATACGCGCCGCGGCGGGGTACAGGCGCAGCAGCTGCGCGAAGTCCAGCGGCACCTCCCGGCGAAATCCACGCATGTGCCGCACATTGCGCGCGCGAGGGCACACGACGTGTGTGTGCGCGAGATCGACGCCCGAGTGCGACACGCGCTCGAGGCTCGTCGCGAAGTTGGCCAGGAATGCGTCGGAGTCGTCCTCTATATGGTCCTCAAGCTCGACGTGGATGTCCGTTAGCGGCGCGCGGACGTCACGGAGCAGTGCGATGGTCGCGGGGCCAGCGCAGCCCAGCAGCAGAACACGGAGCATCGTGCGCTGGGTGAGGGCGGCGCCAATGCGCGGCTCGTTTCGCATGTAGTCCTCCGCGGACGAGATCCCGAGCGTATGCAACTGCGTCGCGCACTCGAGAATGTCTGCGAGCGGGCTGGTGAGCTCGCGGACCGCGGACCAGCCAGCTTCGATTTCCTCCTGCTCAAATTCGCGCCAGGGAGACCACTGGTCTGGGGGACTCATGCCACAGTCGACGTGCAGCACGTGGAGGAGTGGGCCCCGCACAATCGGGGCGGCGAGGAAGAAGTCGCGAAGGGCCGGGAGACGGAAGTGGTGCGCGGGCCCACGGGGTAGAACGATCGTGTGCAGGAGCGACGGGAGTGCGAGGTGGCGCAAAGCATGGCAGGTGAGCGAGAAAGAGAGGAGGGTAGATCTCGGAAGAAACCAAGCGAGGTGCGCGAGGATGTCGTCGTTGAGTGCAGCCTGAGGGGCGAAGAGTGGTGGCCCTGAGGTCGGTGGGCGTGGTATATCGGGGTTGGCGGTGGACATGAATCGCAGCGTTGGCGGACAATTGTGTGAGGCAGAAAGAATAGGTCAGGTAGGATATGCCTGGAAGAATTCAGTTGTGGATGCGCCTGAGTACAGCACGTTGCAGCGAAGTCATGGTTGTCAGCGCTGAAACGGACTGCTTGAGACTTAGACACAAGATAAGAAGATAACAATCAGGGCGAGTTCGTCCACTGTCTATGCACTAGGACTCTAGGTGAGGTCAACGAACTTATGGAGTATACAGACAGGAGAGGAGACCTATGTGACGAAGACCCAGCTCGCACTACCTACGCACATCATAGACGCCCAAATGTAACGCTGTGATGTCGCATTAATGGGGTAGTGGTAACCTGGGTCGTTGCCATCGACCCGCCGGGGGTTCGATTCCCCCTTAATGCATGAAAGCAAAAATCCCTTGTTTTGCCTTTTTGCATCCACCTTCACTAAAGGCTCTACGGATCGTTAGGCCACCCCAGTCATACCTGTTGAGTTGGATTAGAGTTTCCTGATACGTCGTCTAACCCGTGTCTTTGTTAGTCAGCTCATCAATCGTTTTACTCGCCAAATATACTAACCCTTCTACTCTTGACTCAGATCGTTCAAATGCAGGAAAGTGACACATGAAATGGGACGCGGTCGTCCACAACACATCCAACGAGCTCCAAAACGACGAGTAGCAATGGTGCCGAGAATACGATATGTCTAGCCCTGGGGCGTACATCTGGACACTAGGAGTACGCTTATTACAGCGTTGTCAAACACGCAGTGGCCATGAGCTAAGATCCTGAGATGTTCTAGTCGAAACCGTACTCTGTGGTGTGCACTTGGGGAGTGATTCGGTTGCGTTGATACCCATACACCACGTATGTATCTATACGGAAGACTCTCACAAATGACCATCTCCACAGGTAATTTAGTGCTACATACGAGCGTCGAATGCGAGAGAAGATAAGTATGTCCTCACCCGACCGATGCGATACGCGAGATGAGATCAAGTTGTCCAACAACACGCTTGGCGCAAAGCGGCACTATTCGTGTAGTTCGGTATCACGCAAAGCATGGTAGCTATTCAATAGGAGAAGACTGATTCTCATATGGGAGATTGCTGTCCGAGTCTACTGCCTCCCGTGACTGCTGTGGGGACATTTGCATCTCGGTTACGCAAGCCACGACAGTGGCGGGATTTGTTGTAAGTTGTCGACCATCATCAACATTGGCGAATTTGGTGCCAACACTTCGGCCCAGTATATACTGTGCGCCTGATGTGGAGTTTGCGGATCAGGCGGCGTCGATACTTTAATGAGTTGGATATGTTGAAACTGCGGCTTCACCACAAATTTGTTCAGTGTTTGTATACAGCATGAGCGGAGGTAGTGAACAACGCAGCTAAACAACTCCGCGATCTCGAACTTACATAAAGGCAGCACGGGTGCTCAAGCGCTCATGGTGCGCATTAAACGGCCTACATGGCCATTCGGTAGGCACATATACTTCACTGCTTCAGCGTCATCGTCTATTTTGGTGCTCACCCTGCCATTTCTTCGAAACCGATTGCAGCTGAACGCACATGTCTATGTCCGCTTCGAATCGGACTGTTCTGACGTGGGTACGTCAGGCCACGGGCGGTCAATCTCATCCTCCCCCATATTATATGCGACCGCATCCAGGGCTGCTAGATGTCGATTTTTGGTGTACAGGGGAGATTGAGATCCGGACTAGTGTCGACCCAATCTACAAAAACACGAGCCAGATCTACAAAGGGATTATGGCCTGTGACGTCGGGCAGGATATTCTCGTAGTGTGCAAGCTTACCCCGGCGCGGTATGCACACCAAGCGTACCGGGAAGCCGAGTTCTATGCTAGGGAGCTGCGTGGGGCAGAATTTGTCCCCAAGACATACAGATTTTCTCAAGTGGGTACTGGCGACGATATACATTTATGCTTATTAATGGAAGACTGTGGAGAGCCCTTGAAACAACGTTTCTATCAGCTAGGATGGGAGATGAAGTGAGAGCTAATCAAATCACATCCGTTACAAGTGACACGCTAATCCATGCTTTCCGCTTAGAGAGGCACTGGTCGACGTTTATCTCCAACTGCATCGACGTGGGATCTATCACGAAGACGTTGATACCGGGAACGTTATCATCAGACCGGATGGACAATTGGTATTAATTAATTTCGATGAATCGCGTCGCGAGCGATGCGACCATGACGGTATCATCAATTGGCACCAGACCAAGTTCCGTGATCCCGAGGATTTTGTTTGCAGAGAGCTGAATCTCGTGTGTGACTTAGTAAAAGCATATGTGCCCTGTGCGAAGCTTTCCCGCATGCCGTATGATATAGCTGACGCTGACTCTCTTCTTAGACAAGATCTCTTGCTTCGGGCACGAGTACCAGATGTCGGAAGAACTCCTCAAAAATGAAACGGTGGTAACATGGATCATCGACGATGTCAGCAAACGGACCAAAATTCATCGCGAGGAAGTTGAGGGGCGCTTAATCAAAGTTCTCAAGGAGTTCCAGGACAACCTCGAAAGACGTATGAGATGCGAGGCTATGAAATGGGAAGCGGATAAGCCACTAAAGAAGAAGCGCAATGTTACCAATACGTGAACCAACGAATACTGCTCATAGTCCTCAGTGTACTCCAGTAGACACTACTAGAGGTACTACCAAATTCGAAGCATCTATCGCTGTTAATTCATTGACCGAGTAGTACTTATGCCAGCGCCCAGCGCATTATGTAGCCTGCTTTTCCACGCGTTCTGCACTCGTCCGCGTGCCGTGCAGGGATGCCCTCGCGAACATGTACGACATATCAACGTATATAGTACCGGGCGTACGAGGCCAGGTCAGTTGTCGCATTGGCGATGGCTGAGAGCAGGTCGGACCCCGCGGGGTTGTCGGATTTACAATGGCCGGTGAACTCGAGAAGCAACGCGGGCGCGCGGCGAGCTCGCTCATGTGAGCGGAAATCTATAGGACCTGATCATAGTACAAATGGCACAGACGAAGTGTCGTGAGCAACGTGAAGCAAAACAGCTCACAAGACGAGTACGCACGCTAGCCCATCCTAATGGCCATCGCGGCACACACCCAAAGTCCTGAGGCCTACCCAGTTTCATGCCACCTTCGCCCGCTTCACATCACTTTCCTCTTCATCTCCTTCCGTCGTCCGCTTGCTCGGGAGAGCCTCCGGCTCGGGACCGCTCGCCGATGCGGGTGGCTGCGGACACCCCGTCTCCTCTGGACATTGCACCGCTTCTTCTCTCTCCGCCGGGGGAACCTGATGCGCTTTCTGTGTGGGTGGTGCAGCCTTTTGGTTAGGGTCAGGTGGGGGCAAGGGCCGGAAGTACGGCTGTGCGAGCCAATGCGGGAGGACTGGCAGGCCCGTTGTGGGCTCGTATGTGATGAGTTCCTCGAGCGTCTTCCCTCCCGCCGCTTTTGCGTCCCGCTATCAAATTCCACATGATCAGCAATCACGCAAACAGACGCGCCAAATGGTAATCAAAGCCGACCGCGCACTCACCTCCATCCGCACCCTCATCTCCTCCACAACCTCCTCGTACGGCGCCCACGCCTCCGGGCCCTTGCTCGCATTGATATGCGCCTTCCCCAACATCTCCCTCAAGTCCTTCTCTCGTCCCAACGCAGGCCGCATCAGCTTGAACAGGTGCCCCTTCACCGCGCTCGGCGACGTCGGCGTCTTCTGCGTCTTCACAATGTCCAGATACTCCCGCGCGAGCTGCGCATGTGGCGGGTGCAGTCCCAGCAAGCCCGCGAGGGGGCCATCAGTCGGCATCGGCGGCGGGCTCGTAGGCGATGCGTCCCTAGAGCACTCCGGTAAAGACGGTGCAGGACAGAACAACGCAGGGTTGTACAAGTTCCCCTCCGCCGACATGACCGCATCTGCGCCGGTCGCCTCGAGGCACTTCTCGATATCCCCGTAGAACAGCACATTGCCGTTTGCGAATACCGGGACCTTGACCGCCTGCTTCACCGCGCGGATCTTGGCCCAGTCTGCGAGGCCGGCCTTCTGCGCGCGCTGCTCACGCGTGCGGCCGTGGCAGGTGAGGATTTGGGCGCCGGCGCGCTCGAGCATCTGGGCGTACGCGACCGTCTTCTCAACCGTCGGGAACACACGGAATTTTGCTGTAACAGGAACCTTCAGGTTTTTGTGCAGCGTGTTGACTGTAATGTGTATTTGTTAGCTTGCAGAACCTCGGGCGAGTTCGAACCGCAAATGACGCACTGAGCTCATAGATGAGGTCCCACTCGTCCTGGAGGAACGAACCATAATGCCCGCGGCGCGCGACGTCCTGCGGGCAGCCAAGGTTGATGTCAATAGCGTCGCAATGCGCCTCGAGACATTTAGCAGTCGCAAGCATCTTCTCCGGATCGTGCCCACACAGCTGGACGATCAGCGGGCGGTCTGCGGGACAGCCCTCCTCCCCGAGTACCGTGTTGAAGTTTTTCTCGCGGAATGTTGTGTGTGACATGTCAGCGTACATCTGTGCGGGAAAGATCTCGGTGTTAGTACCTCCTATGGGCGTATGTATGGGTGCAGACGAAACAAAGACGTACCTTGACGTTGATCATGGGCGTGTATGCGAGCTGGGCGGGGCGGTCAGAGGGCATGTGGATGGCATTAACCATCGTGACTCACCTGCGCACCATACCTACGCGAGAGCGTCCTCCACGCCTGGCAGTAACCTCAGCATACGCCAGATTAAAACACAACACACGGTACCCACCAGCTCACTCTGGTCGACCATCGGTGCGACGACATACTTTGGGCTGCCGAGAACCTCGCGGTAGAAGTCAAACCCGCCGAGTTTCTCCGTAGGTGCTTGGCCGGAAACGAGGCCTGGCATTTTGTTAAGAAACAAGAGTGTCGACCGCGTCAGGGAGCGGACGAGATGCGCTATGATGGGAGGTGGATCAGGAGACCCTGATCGCCAGAATTCGAGTTCAAGATGCGGGGTGCAGTCTTGCGGTGCGTTTTGTCGGCGTCTGGTACCAGAGGTTGTGTAGCACTCTCGGAGGGGAAGGAGTAGAAAGAATGACGACTAGAAGGCTCAAAGCGCTCAAATCCAAAATAGGGGTCAATGCCACGAGATAAAACAATCGTCAGGTGACTCAGGTCCCGTCAGGTCATCATTGCTTGGTGTTGTTTGCCGCAGAACGCCGCTTGAGTGCAGGAGAAAGGGTAGTTAGAGATCTGTTCAGGACCAATTCTCCAGGTTCTATGGTCCCCTCTTCCAATATCAATGACGGACGTTTCCACATCAACTGCATAGAAATGGCCAGCGTCGCGTCTATTCTCGTCATGAGCTGTCACACCGGGAACGGTGATCTAGGAACTTCTATCTCACATCATGACCATATACCAGGCCACTAGCCAGTCTGTTACAGGTTCGTCCCAGTAGTCTCGTCCTGTTTCGTCCCATTCGTTTGTGCTGGACGCTGGTTGGTACCTCCTGGCGGCGATCCAACTATCTCCTGCGCTGGCGGCTGAGGCCTGACGCTGTGTGCATTGTGCTCTGGGTTTTCGATCTCCTCTCGGTAGCATCCGTGACACAGCCACCTGTAGTCCTGTACAACGTCTGGTTTACAACACTCCGCTATCACGAGTCTTTCCCAGTCTACCAGAGTCTACCCCAACGTAAATTGACCGAGGCTACAATGCCGCTGCGGATGTACTTGTTATCTCGATCAGAGCCGGCGACCTCGAGGCTTCGCGGGAGGCTTGACTCCCAGGCTGAAGCTTCGATTGTTGTAACTTGGACTACGACCAAAAGAATCTCAGCAAGTCTACTAGAGGCCTGACTTCCCCGGCGCCATGCAGTGTGTCTCGTGCTACGTCGACGAACCCCCTACATGCTGCCCCGGCTTGCGAACCAGCAATATCTTTAGGCTGCACGTCTTTCAAGAGTTGTGAGGGCTTCCTATGATCCCTATACCGTTGGACATTGCCACGGATTCGCAGAGTCTTTTGCCGCGCATAGCCCTTCTGCAGTACCACAGCATTGGGTCCTACCATCAGCCAATTTTTGCAGCACCGCAGCGTTGGGCCTGCCATCACACCGATATGAAATGTACCCATGAAGATTGCGTTGGACAGCTGTGATCAGATTCCCCATCCGTACAGGTACGCTATTCGTCATCAGGTAGTACTCCATATCCGCGATAACTCGAAGTCAGCGTTGGTCAACCCGGGCGCGCTGCGCCTAACCCCGCCGGGCATCACGCTCGACATTCACAATACGATAACTCAAGCTCTGCGTCATACCTACTCCCGAATCAAAGCTCACCTGCCATTTCGAACGCACCAGACAATCACCTCGGAAATGCGGAATGCCGGCCGTGCCGAATACATATAAAGGGCGCCTGACCATTGACTCTTCTCTCTTGCTTTCCTCTGAGCCCCCACAGCAAGCGAGTAATCGCCTCTCCTTCCTAGAGTTCTTGCAATACTATGTGTAGAACCAACAGCGGCAAATCAGGTCAAACCGGTCGACGTGAGGGCCAAGGCCGTCGCCGGAGTAACAGTTATCTCATGTCGCAAAAGGACTTCAGTAGTAAAGTGAGCACTCACCCTTCAACTGAGTATAAAGCCAACCTCGTCTTCAGGCTCCTATTTGGGGGCAGCGTGGCATGTTCTCCAACAAGCCTAGTTGCAGGAAACGGAGAGCAAAATACGAACATATTATGAACGATGCAGAATATCCGCGACACGACGAACAGGTCGGCTCGACGACAGACGTAAAGACGACTCTGTTCTCATCATGTTTCTTGAACAGGTTTCGCCTCCTCCCATAAACCAACACATGCTAGAATTATCTACGTTTTCCGCTGTGGATGAGGGTGGGACCAATCCGTCTGGGACCGTTCTGCGTTCGAAGACGTCGCAGGGCAGTCTCTCTGAAGTAAGTGACCAGCTGATCACCAATCTTGCGCCAATAGTAACGTGTCTTAGGGATCGTGCAGCACTTCTGACATCGCACCGCAAATCCAGGCGGAACTTTTCCCTATTCCTTACACGGCTTCTCCTGACAGGCTCGATACGAACACATCAACCCTTCCTCACGATCTCCTGTCCATCCCATCGAACACGCTTCTTGCGCACGGGCCTTGTCTGGACGAGCTCGATGCAGACATGTTCACTGCGCCCAGTTCCTCGCAGGTTCCATTGGATGCCCACATTGCTGATGACCCACCCCTGGGTGGGCTTGAAGCAAACGTGTCCAACACTCCTTTCGGTCCACCGCCCCTTCAATTCGATACTTATGCGGCCCTATGGGGCACGAGTAGGCAGAACATCTCTCCTGGAGAAACCGGTGGTAGCTTCGAGGTTCCAAGGTTGCACGCTACCCCTGCGGCTACGTTTTCTGCTAGCCAGGTATATCTTGACGCCGCATATCTCGACGATGTCCCCCATTCTTTTAATGTTCAAGCATCATTTCGGCCATCGTCGCCGCATTCGGGCGGTCCAGTCATCCACATACCCCAACCTTGTCGGCCAGTATACAGATGCAACTATAGCGAGGCTGTGCCCTCCCGTCCATCTGCACCCTCTCGTCCCGCTGCACTCTCTCGTCCCGCCGCACCGTACCATCCCGCTGCACCCCGCCACGGTACTCCCTTCTGTGGGCCATCCTCTTTACTTCCATCTACCGACGGCAGCTCCGAGGCCGAAAGGTCATACGCTATCCCAACCTCTACCTTTCCTACTAGCCAGGTCGAGCGTGGTACCATGTGCTTCAACGATCCGCGCTATACTCTCACCACGCTAGCATCGTCGCGCCCTTCGCCGCTGCATCCGGGCGGTCCAGTCATCAACGTACCCCAGCCTCGTCGGCCAGCATACGCAAGCCACTATGGTGAGGCTTCTTGCCTACCTCACGCTGCGCTCTCCCGTCACACCGTGCCCTCCCGTGACGCTGCGCCCTACCATGCTGCTAGGCCCTACCACGGCACCCCCTCCCACAGCAACGTTGAGCCTCCAAGGTCGCACATCACTCTTGCTGCTACTAGCCAGGTCAATTCCGATGCCACATCCTCCAACAATCTTTGCTGTACTTCCAATAATCCAGCAGCGTTGTACATGTTGCCGCCATATCTGGGCGGTCCAGTCATCGATATATCCCAGCCTGGTCTGCCAGTATACAGAAGCCACTATGGCGAAGCTTCTCGCCTATCTCACACTGTGCCCTCCCGTCCCGCTACGTCTTATCACAGCACTGCGCCACACCACGGTACTCTCCCCTTTGGTTTGTTCCAAGTGATGACATCCACCGGTGGCATGTCAGAGGCCCTAAGGTCACGCACTACTCCTGCCAATACATTTGCTACTAGCCAGGTTAATCATGACACCACATTCTTCAATGACCCTCGCTATACTCTCGATACCCCAGCGCAATTACTCCCTTCGCGACCGGATCCGGGTGGTCCAGTCGCTCAAATTCCACGGCCTAGTCAGCCGGCATACGGAGGTCGCTATGGTGAAGCTTCTCGCTTATCTCACCCTGCACCATACCATGCTGTTGTGCCCTACTATGCCGCCGCTGCCCATAACGGTGCTTCTTCATCCTGTCCGTCTTCAATACCATCCATCAGTGATAGTCTGGAGGCTTTGGATCTGTACACTACCCCTGCCACCGCGACTCCTGCTGATCAAGTCGAGCACGATCACACGTTTTATAGTAGTCCTGCTACTGTTAACACTATTCCGGCAGTGGATATATCGCACGAACGCACATCGCGCAAACGCCCCCGTACTCATCGTCGCCGTACCAGTACCATGCAGCTGACGCCATATCCCGTCCCTCACTCATCGGAATATGAACGTCGCCATGATCAGATCAGTGGCGGCTCCGTCTACCCTAGACCGGGGCCTACTGCATTCAACTCCTCGACTTGATGGTACGCTGGTTCACGTCTAGCCGTGCATGTTTCGATAATCTGATATATTCTGCTTCTGTAGGAACAGGTATTTATGGTCACATCTCAGGAGTGACCGGAAGAATGTCGTGTCGACGCGAATACCCTTCGTCTGCCTTTCGAGGCTGGGCAGTGTCTTCATTCCTCTGCCGCATCTCGCAAGGGAGCACGACAGCAAATCATCCAGAGGCACATCAAATGCAGCAAGCCGAATCGACGTTTTCCTGACAGAGAGGGCGTGCCACCTGGTGCATCCCGAGCTACCGATCTCTGAATGCCGGATATGGATGCAACAGTCGTCCTGATGCAAGTGATAGCCGTCAAGACTCTTGCCTTGTTGCTCGGCCACTCAATGGTACCCGTCTGGCCATCAACCCGTTCGACTGCGTGTTGTAGAGTGGTTTGGTATATGTTGTCTCGTAGCTACAACATACAGAAGGGCTTTCGTAGGTTCTGTTTGGAGTTAGTGCGTACCTGTATAATGCGAAGAACATGACCATACCTATGAGTCGACGGCTTGTTGGACTATGGTCTGGTTGGACTTGCATTTCCAGCCTTTATATATCATGGCCGCGGAAGATATGTCATTTTCCGAAGACATGGACAGGGAGCAGGCGGTTACCTGTTCTCAGAATAGACTGGGGTTCCTGAGTTCCTATTTGTTATTCCTGTCAACCTGTTCCTTGTATTGATCTGCCTCTTGCGTCGACCTGCCCCTTGCGCTCGCCTGCCCCTTCTATCAGCCTGCCCCTTGCGCTCACCTGCCCCTTCTGTCGACCTGCCCCTTGTGCTCACCTGCCCTTTCTGTCGACCTGCCCCTTGCACTTGCCTGTCCCTTCTATCACCCTGCCCCTTGCGTTCACCCGCACTTCTGCTGACTTGTCCTTTCTGTTGACCTTCTTTTCCCGTGCTTTCCAGCGTCTCGTTTCTCCCGTTTCCTCATGTCCGGGTCCATTTGGCCGTCAGCGTCAAGGGTCCCCTTAACAATATCACTCCTCCCAACCTCTCGTCGGCGCTCGCCCGGAGCTTGTTCAGCATCAGCTTGAATTATCACATTCTCTGAAAGGTTTAGTTCTGCAGCGTGACGCAGAGAATCCAGTCTGTATCATGGGGTCGTAGTATATTACGGGCCGGTCAAATACTATACAGGGCGCAGAGTCTCAGTTCTGCGAGACTTCAAGCCGTTGAGTCTTGTGGAAGTTACAAGTGCACAGAGACCTTGACATGCAAGGGAAACTAGAATCCCACACAATAAGCCGCTCGCTCACACGAAATGCTAACTAGTAACAACCAATCGTTACAATTTATAACGGGGCCCTGTGTATGGCATTATTTATCGTCAAAAATACGTATGTTGTTTGCGCACTACAGTCTTCCCAAGTGTTGCCCATAAGACAACACCTTCGATCTGCTAGGTTGTTAAATGGTTTCTCGGAAGTCTAAAGAGCCGCCGCCTCGATGATCGACTCGATGACCTTAGTAAGTGATAGGATACTACGGCACCATATGCATTGCATTAATGGGGTAGTGGTAACCTGGGTCGTTGCCATCGACCCGCCGGGGGTTCGATTCCCCCTTAATGCAGACTGTGCACATCGCAATATTTTTTTTGGATTTTTATGTAATTATTGTTTGTACTTGTTACCGCCCGAACAAGAGAGCGCGGAGAACGACGTCATCGTGAACCGTGCGTCGGTTGGCTCTGCTCTCGGAGGAGCGAGGCCAGGCGGCCACCGGCCCTGCTGCCTGCGCCAGGCCCCACTGCGAGGGCGACGTCTGCCCTCGACACCACCGACTCGCAACGACCACCGCGATGATGGACTCTTCGCCGCTCGACACGTCTCTCCCCGCCGTCCGCGAGTACGTCGCGCTCGTTCGCCTGCAGGTGCTCACCCCGCTCTCCCTCCTCCTCGCCCTCGCCTCCTTCCTCGTCTGCGCCTTCGTCCTCCGGCCCTCCCTCGGTGCGTCCCCCGCGCGCCCGCTCTCAGCGATCCTAACACCCGCCCGCAGCGGACCTCGTCCACCTGTACCCCTCCGTGCTCGCCCCCAACAAGCGCGTCGTCGGCGTATACCTCGCCCTCCTCTTCGTCGCGCAGATCGGCCTCTGCGTCCTGCTCGTCGTCGCGCGCGACCCCCACACAAAGGTGCCCGCCCTCCGCGCGCTCCTCCTTACCCGAGCTGACGCGCCGCGCAGCACCTCCTCCGCGCAACTGCGCCCCCGCTCATCGCCGCGAACATCCTCGCCGCGCTCTGGGCGCCCGCGTTCGCACTTCAGAGCTTCGTGCCCGCCGCGGCGCTCCAGGGCACGCTCCTCGTCGCCCTTGTCTTCGCCCTCGGCGCCGGCTGGGTCAGCGGTCCCGGCAGGTGCGTCTCCCCCCCTCCCCAGCCAAGTCTGACGCGAGCTGTGTTATATTTCTGTGGGAGCGTAGTTGGCCCGCGCGCCTCTTCGTGCATGCGCCAATCCGCGCGTTCTTCTTCGCCCCGCTCTACATCGGCTTTCCGTACTGCCTCTTGTACGTCTACAAGCGTCATCTCCCGTCCCGTGTTGCGCTAACCAGGCCTTGTATCTATCTCTCGGCGGCCCTGTGTCTCATGCCGACACTCCGCTTGTCATGTCAACCACAATGCCCCACCCTCGCGCACGACTGGTCCATTCACGTGCGGTCCGACGTGGATCTGACTTGCATACTGCGATCTCAACTCATGACACGCGCTCGCACATATCTCGCACGGGTGCATCCGATACTCAGCGTCGCGCTCGGATGGACGTGGTCCCCCGGCGAGCCGCAGCATTTTCGTAATCACGCATACGCTGGCGCCGCAGTAGTCCTCGGAGTGAACATCCTCGGTGCGTGCGCCTTGTACTCCATTCTCTCCCGCCGGTCCCGTCCTTCGCCACGCGATCCGCACGCCTTCCTCCGTCGGCACTGCGCGCACGTGCCGCCTTCATTACTGCTCTCGACGATGCGCCTCGGCCCTTCGTGCACTGAAATTGACTTGCTTCTTTCCATTTGCGTCGACCTCGGACGTTGGGCTGACACGCTTCGGCGCCCGCAGCACTGGTCGTCATTGTGTGGAGACACGACCTCGTGGGGTGCGTCTGCGCGAGCTGGCTCTGCGCGGCGCTCTGGAGCGTCGATCCGAAGGCCGCAGAAGTGTGGGTGCGTGCCGCGTCTCCTCCCTTCTGTGCTTCCCCCGCTTATACTCGCGCATACACGCACCCCCCTGCGCCTCACGCCACCGCCCGCCGCACCTCCCACCACACATCGCGTCCTCCCCACGCGGCACGTGCCCGCTGCCCCCCTCATCGCCACCCGCGCGTGCACGGACGGTATAGATCCCCGCGGCGGTCTTCACGGCGCTCCGCCCGCTCGCGCTCCTCGCCGCGTGGCTCTGGCGCCGCATCCGCCCGCGCCGCCGCCAGCCGATCGCGCTCCCGCCCGACGACGCCGAGGCCGCGCGCGCGCAGCAGCACGCCCGTGCACCTGCGCCTGAGGGGGAGCGCCCCGCGCGCGAGGTGGACGTCGATGCGTTGTGGGGGTAGGAGATAGGGCTGGGTGCGATAGGTGGTCTGTGAGAGAGGAGACGGGGTCGGGAGGACAGGACGAGGGCGGTGGGGCTCTGCGTCCGAAACGGCGTGCGTGTACGATAGTGCACTGCGTGTGGATTCGAAATGGCGTTTGTCGCTGATGGGGTGCTGCGGTGCATGAGAGGGCTGGTGCGCCTGTCCGGGTGCGGAGGGTTGCTGAGGGCGTTTGATGCGGGGACGCAAGGGAGCGTGTGTGAGCGTGTGTGTCGCCCGAAATCTTACGTATAATGTTCAGCAAACAATGGAGGGAGGAAACATGGCGAAGTATGGCTCAGCAGTGCACGCGAGGCACAGATTTAGAGATAGAGGACGCACAAGAATTGATATGCACGCATTACTGTATACGATGGCGTCGTCCTTCGCTCTCATTGGTCTTCGGGCGCTAATCAGTCAGATCACTGACAGATTAGAAAATTGAAAAGCCAAAGTATAAGATGCACGAAGGGGGAAGACTTAGCACGGGTGCCTGGTGGGGCGCGCAGACGCACCTGCCGGGGCCGCTGACCCAGCCGGCGCCGAGCGCGAAGACGAGGGCGACGAGGAGCGCGCCCTGGAGCGCGGCGGTCGAGTGGCGAAGAGTCCATCATCGCGGTGGTCGTTGCGAGTGGGTGGTGTCGAGAGCAGACATCGCACTCGCAGGCCGAGAGCAGAGCTGATCGACGCACGGTACAAGATGACGTCGTTCTCCGCGCTTTCTTGCTCGGGCGCTAGCAAGTACAAACAACAAATACATAGAAATAAAAAGAAACGAATCCAACATATATTCTTGACTGCATTAAGGGGGAATCGAACCCCCGGCGGGTCGATGGCAACGACCCAGGTTACCACTACCCCATTAATGCGACACACAGGTTTCCACCTCGATGCATAACACACGGATACTCTTCCCCTGAGAACGCGTCAGATCCCCCTTGCGAGCTCCCTCGTCAACACAGCTCCAATAAAGATGCAAACTGGATTGTTTGATCGACGGCCTGCGCGTACGGACATAGCCTGCGAGCGTGGGCGATGACACCGATGACGCGCGGCTGAGCGGGCGCCTGCGCGCTCGCGTGCGGGATCTGCATCCGATCTGTTCCCCCGCGTGAGCTCTCTCATTAGGCTGCTTCCTTGCTCCTCCCGCCCTCCGTGTCTGCTCTCTCTTCAAACAACCCTCGGCTCTCCTCGTGCAGCAGACCACAACACACCGGCGCGCACGGAGCCTACCTTGCACACACGCGTCTCGCTCGTCAACCAGCTGAACACCCGCACGCGAGGCTGCACCACCCGCACCGCGCATGCACCCGCACACGATGAGCACACAACCCGTCCCCGTCCCCGCGCCCGTCCCCGAGCCCGAGCCTCCCGCTGCGCCCGAGCAGGAGCTCGAGACCTTTGGCGAGCGCATGCTGCGCAAGTCGCGGCAGGAGCCCCTCATTCCCGTCGGTACGTCCCTCACTCCTCCCCTCTCTCCCCTCCTCTTTCCCTCTCCCCTCCTCTTTCCCTCTCCCTCCCTCTCCCCCTCCCTCTCTCCCCCTCCCTCTCTCCCCCTCCCCCATATGCCCCTCCCGCCACCCCACGCGCTAATACCCCACCCCAGGCATGGCCCTCACCGTCTTCGCGCTCACCGGCGCGATCGTGCAGTCGCGCCGGCGCAACGCAGCGTCCATGAACCACTGGCTCCGCGCGCGCATCGTCGCGCAGGGGCTCACCGTCGCCATCGTCGTCGCGTACGCGTACCGCGTGCTCCCGCGCGGGCCCGACCGCGCCCCGGCGTCGGCGGCGGCGGCGGACGCGGAGGGCGAGCGCAGGGCGTTTGGCAGGAGGCTGCGCGCGGCGGAGGAGGAGCATGCGGCGCTGGAGCGCGCGCGCGCGGCGGGCGAGGCGGCGGCGG
>KB445797.1:1306142-1347426 GCA_000320605.2 Gelatoporia subvermispora B
GCTCGCGCAGCTCGCCGCCGCGCTCGCCCGCCCGCCCCGCGCGTCGGCCCTCACGCGCGCGTCCCCGCTCGCCCCGCGCCCTGCCACGCCCGCGCTGCGCGCGGCCAGGGGGATCGACGTGCTCGGGAGGAACGTCGTCTTTGCCGGCCTGGAGCCCGCCGCGTGCGCCGGCGCGGAGTGCTGGGTGCTCCGCACCGTTGCGGCTTCTCGCTGAAGGCGATACAACAGAGCAGGACTGTTATGGGTGATTCTGAGGCTCGTCGAGTTGGATGAGCGTATCGTCTCGGGGCCGATCGGCACGAGGGGCGGCCCCCGGTGCTATCTATCCTGCCCCGCTCAGTTTGAATGATCCGGACATGGTGTCGTGTCTTGTCTCCCGAGAGTTGAACGACAATGCCTCGTGTGCTCAGTGTTGTATTTTTATACGGACCGCGATAGGTAGGTATACAGAATCTAATATTGTATTTTGCGCGATGTCCCACACCCCTCTCTCCGTACCATCCACCACTCCTCGCCCTGACCTCCAGATGTTTTTGTCCGGGACCTTGTGCGTTAAGGACGCTTGTATGATTTGTAGAATGCTGCGTTCTCTGTACCGCTGCTTGTTGACGACGGTATCTCGCGTTGCTGTGTAGGTTTGCGAATATAGCAAGAAAACCGCATTCGTGCTTGCGCTCGTTCACAGTGGGATGCAGTATGGAGAGCAAATCAGCGGGCTCATCGAGTATTGTGTGCGCGCGCGAGCGTCCGGTCGGATGGCATTCTTGATACTGTTGTGTGATGCAGGGAGCAGGGTATAGGCGGAAATGGCGACGAGCCGCGGAGGGTAGTAGGGAGGGGTACCGGAGACCACGGGCGCAGGTCTGGATGGACATGTCTACCCGCCATGCAGTGTCGAGATGAACACGACCTCGTCCTTGTCGTGCAGCAGCGCCGCGCCCTCGCCCTCCAGCTCCCAGTCCGCGTCGTTCAGCAGCACGAGGATGCCCGGCCGACTGCACGCCCCGCCCAAACCAGCACACAAGTGTCAGCGTCAGCGCCTAGTAGAGGGCTCAGGGAAAAAGGGACGCACACAGTGCCGTGCTCGAGGAACAGCTCCGGCCGCGCGGTGAGCGCGCGCGCGCGCAGGTGGTGCAGGAGGTAGGCCATGTCCACCGGCTTCGTCTCCGCCTCTGTCCCAGCCTGTTCCGAGCCCGGCTGGGCGGGGGAGGCCGCCCAGTGTGCGGCGTCGACGGGCACGCGGGCGGGGAGCGCGACGGTGTGCGCGGTGCGGTTCCCGAAGAGCGTCTCGAGCCCGCCGCTGAACTGCACGGAGAGCGTGATCGTCGACATCGGGCGCGCGTATGGATCGGGGCGACGAAGCCTTGGGCGGGGCTGGTGGCGTGTGGTAGATGGGCCGGATGCCAGGCGGGAAGAGGAGACCGTGCTGTGCGGGAGGAAGCCCTGAGGCGCAGAGGAAAGCGTTTGCGCGGGCGCCTAGACGCGCCTGCCCGAGCGCTTGTCGATCGCAGATCCTCTCTTCACGTTCAGTGTGCTATGGTCACGACGACTTGTCTGCGTCCATTACTGATCTGGGTTCATCTCGGCCTCTGATGTATGCTCTTACTGCTTGAAGCCGTCTCGCATCAGACTAGAACTGGACTTGGCTTGCGATACTGTCATAGAGATCTGCGTCGGTTCTTTGCGAGTTTCTCCACTTGTGCATCATCGACCCCCGTCGCGCAGTCTCGCGGTTGGCGTGCTTCACTAGAGACCTTCGCGCTCGACTCACGATATCCATCACCTTGCCGAAGAACTGCAGTGGACAGCAGGTTAGTCTTTGCGCTTTGATAGCAAGTAGTCAGAGCGATTCTACGACGATTCTGCGGCCGAGTCCGGATGCGAATCTACTCCGCTGAATCGTCTTAGAATCGAGCACCGCTCTGAGTGTCTCATGATTGAGGTGAAATTGCAGAGGCCAATTTTTTGAGCGCTCGGCAGTAGGCTTGAAGATAGGCATAAATTATTGTCATCTATATGTTGATCTTGCCAGATCACAAGCACAACTAAGTGCTGGCGCAACGGAAATCCCACGATTCTGAGAGCTCGTTCAGCGTTGTGCCGTCTGTGACGACGTGCTGTGCTTTGTGATTGACCGGCTCGTGTATTGCCGTCTGGGGTATCTTCGGCTTGCTGCTTTGCGCTTCTGGGACCTTGATGAGGGTGCAGGGCACTAGAGTCCAGCTCATAAAGCTTCTGTCTATGCGCGTTCGAGTGTTCCCTTCTTGTTGTGAAAACTCTCATGAAGAATACTAGAACTAGGCTTTCTAGATATCTGCATATCTCCCAGGACGATACCCCAAATCCTACGGCAATGTCTAACGCGGATATGGAAGCTCAAGCGCCCTGCTCTGACACTACCCTCGCGTCCTTCCTGAACGCCCAGCGTTCAGCATACCTCTCCGCGCTCCAATCCGGCCGCGCAGATGAGTGGACGATCGCGACGGGCAACGAAGCAGGCGGTGCGCACTCCCCATCGATCCTTCTCGCCACGTATCCATGACCCATCCCTAGATCTCGACTCTTTCGCTAGCGCCATCGCCTTATCATACTACCTCACTCGCCTCGCGCCCAACCCGATCCCCACCGTCCCCCTCGCCCTCGTAGCCCGCGAAGATTTCGGGCTCCGCGCAGAGAACCTCCACGCGCTCGCGCTCGCAGGCCTGGACCCCGCCGCGCCGCCCTTGCTCTGTCTCGACGACCTGCCCACACCGTGCCCGACACGCCGCTTCGCGCTCGTCGACCACAACAGGCTGCACCCGCGCTTCGACTCACCCGACGCGCGCGTCGTCGCCGTCGTTGACCACCACGAGGACGAGGGGCTCTACACGGACTCGGCCTCGCCGCGCACTGTCCAGGTGCCCGTCGGCAGCTGCGCGTCGCTGGTCACGCGCCTCTTCGAGGAACGCGCGGACGCGCACGTCCCCCCGCGCTCGCGACGCTCCTGCTCAGCGCGGTCCTGATCGACACGTACGGCCTCGGCGGCGGGAAGACAACCCCGACGGACGTTGCGGCAGCGGCGTACCTCTTCCCGCGCTCCACGCTCGGGCCATCACCGCCCTCCGCCTCTGCCGCGCCGCTCGCTGCCGCAGAGATGCACGCGCAGCCCGCACTGCACGGGCTTACGGCCACGCTCTCCGCGAAGAAGGCGAGCGTCGCGCACCTGAGCACGCGCGACCTCCTGCGGCGCGACTACAAGGAGTACACCCTCGCGGGCCGCGGCGGGGCGGTGCGCGCGGGGCTCGCGACCGTCCCTCTCGGGCTGCGCGCGTGGCTCGAGCGGGACGGCGCGGCGTTCTTCCGCGGCGCAGAGGCGTGGATGGCGGAGCGCGGGCTCGCGGTGCTCGGCGTGCTCACGACGTGGCGCGACGAGGGGACGGCGAACAAGGGCGGCCGCGGGAAGCACCGCCGCGAGCAGGCGTGGGCCGTGCGCCGCGACGCGGCGGGCGCGGAGGGCGGCACGCTCGCGAAGCGCCTGTTCCGCGGGCTCGAGGAGAGCGAGGAGCTGCGGCTGAAGGAGAAGGAGTGGGCGGATTTGGGCGCGGGGGAGGGCGAGGGCTTTGGGGAGGGATTCGAGGCGCGCGTGTGGAAGCAGAGGAATGCGGATGCGACGAGGAAGGCGACGGCGCCGTTGATGCAGCAGATTGTCGAGGGCCCCAAGGAGGCGAGCTTATGAGGGATCCGTGAAGTGCGGTGTATATCTGAGCTTGCGTAAACGGAGCGTTGTTTTGGACGGATTGTTCATTCTTCTGACGCGTTTTGCTCTGAATAGATGATTGTTGTTCGCTGGCATAGAGCGTTATCATATCGGACTAGCAGCCTCCATAGAAGCAAGACTATGTCGAAAGGTGTGAAATTGATGTTATCATACAGTCATACAAATGGGAATTGACTATCTAGTGTTAGCACGTGGAAGGAGTACGAAAACGCCTCGAAATACATGATATTCATCTAGGGCTGGGTTGCGGTGTGTAACACTTCGTCCAGTCGCTACCGTGTACAAAGCGGTGTAGGTCCAATGAGACCGCCTGAGTTCCTATGACAAAAGCACCTCGACGGCCGTACTGGTGATCGCGATCTTGTGCGGAAATCCATAGACAGAGCTCGTCTCAGTTCGCACCTTTGGTCCGGCCCGTGCATCGATACGAAGCGTACACCCTCTTATGGCAAGAACGCCGCCGTAGACTTAGCGCGCAAAGCTGGCCGACGATGCCTCTCGGCTGCTCTGATCCCTGCACCGCAGCACCACATGATCGACTTCGAACTGAAGTGCTGGTGTTATAATCGAGTGTATTGAACGAGCCAGGTGTGTTTCGGTGTTCAATTCACGCTCAGCGACTGTGTACGTTATGCTCCGAGCGGGAGGACATGAATGACAGTTGCATCAGGGCGATAGCTTCTGCATTCGTAAGCAAAGGCACACCGGGCGATAAACTTCAGTAGGTCAAGAAAATCGTATGATTGTGATGGAACTCACGTGTAAAGTGCAGACATACACGGTAATCAGCGTGGTGACATAACTCACTCCTAACAGGTGAAAGGTGCATCGCTCTGTATGAAACCAGTATCTACAATCATTTCCCAGAATTTGTACGCCCCGTATAGCACTCCATCCAATCTTGTCCGTGCACAAAACGGCGCAAATCCAGTGAGATGGCGCCGGATGCCATAATAAGACTGGTAAGCGGGTCGTATACGAGGTAATTGCGGTATTCGGGGGGGATCCATAGAATGAGCTCCCCCTCAGGACCCTTGATCCAGCCTTCGTCCCAGTCTTCGTCCAAATAATCACTTCGGTGAAACGAGGAGATGCACGAAACGTCATTTACGTCTCCAGGTGCGTGCGGACGATGAACATTACACTGGTGGGTGCTCCATGGACATGCGACTGGGCAGGAAGATGGCTGATAGGAATTGGGATCGGAGGAAGGAGTGATGGCTATCTTGTCGGTTAATGGTAGGCTGGGTGATGATCCGCACTGCTCCATTACATGGACTACGCCCCGCTGAAGACGCTTTGAATGTAGCATCGCCAAATCGTAAATGCGGACTGTGTCGTCCTCCGAGCATGATGCGAGGCACGAGCCATCAGGTGAGAATGCAACACACATAACCGCTCCATTATGTCCGGTCAATGGCTTGATGATCTGCTCGCCAGACTTTAAGTCCCATACACGAATTGTTCCGTCCTCCGATGCCGAAGCAATGCAAGTTCCATCGGGTGAAAACGCGACAGATCGTACTGCATGGGTGTGTCCTGTGATGATAGCACAGCTCTGTGGGCTCGCAAGAGGCACGGGGAGCGGCAACTTCGCCGTTGTACAGGGAAAGTGGAAAGCGCGATCGAAGGAGGCGGTCGAATTAGACCTGGAAGAGCTTGTTGACGGAAGGATTGACCTATCTAAAGACGTGAGCAAGAGTATCAATCCAATGGAGTGGGCTAACTTTGTGCTTCTATGCATCTGGCAGGAGACCGAGATTCTCTGCGTGCATCTGTTGATTTCTGGCTATTTTCAGCAGATATATCAACATACCCAGTTCTCTACCAACATCTTCGTTGCCCTCGGCCCCCGAGCTTCGCAACTCACTCACCTGTCACGCAATATGTTGTCCGTGGCAGGAGCCTCAAAATCTACTGCTGTTTCCACTAGAAGGTCATGCGTACAGCTGCCACGAGGAAGTCAACTATACCCGCCCCTCGTCAACCAAGAGTGCCTGGTAGTGACCCAACTACACCGCGTTTCAAGAGAGTTATTGGAGACGTTGTTGATGATGAGGACTGTTCTACAGATACCTTCTTCGAATCGTTTGGAACCGACGAGGACGAGGATAGTGCGATGAACTGGCACTTCACTGTGAGGTCGCCCGCCACCAGTTCACGGAAAGGTCGCAAGACAGGTACTCGTGCAGGACCTTCGACTGCTCTCGACAACGACGTAGTATCGAACTGTCGGATTGAACTGTAACGTTATTGTTGTAATGAAAATGCCGCAACGGTCTGTGTACTACTACATAAATACATCATCTAGCATGATGCTAGGGATCTACATTCGTCAAAGGAGCTGATCAGTGGTTTCTCTCTGAGCAGGTCACATAATGCCATTAACATTGCATAAATGAAATAACTCCCCTGAACCCATGCGCCATCACTGCCAGTCAATGCAGAGTCGCAGGCGTGTCATGAAGATGATTACGAGCGAAGCACGGAGTAAGTTCCTCGTCCGTTTGCGGTACATGGACTGTCTGGGGAAGAGTTTGCGACGATGTCCTACGATCTACGTCTTGCAGCTGCTGTGAAGCACTTGTGCGACGGTGGAACTGCGTTGGCATATGGTCATAGCTCGCATCCCGAGTCGATATATAACAATCCAAGATTATACCCGGCTATGTTCCCTTGGCTCTTTCCGTATGGGCTAGGAGGGACCATGGTTTAAGAATGAGCTCATGCAATCTGTTGTTGCCCCTGCGACGCACGTGAAGTGGCGCCTCATTCATGTATTGGGACCTGCGCTTCCAGAGTCCAGACCGATGAATATTTTGCGTATATCTACTTCATTCAGAAGCATGGAGACGAAAGCAGTGGTTAGATTAACCAGTTTCCTTCCAGCGCAAAGTTTAGAATGAGAATGGCAGACTAACATCATTCCCGTACTCAAAGTTGGCCGCTTGGAACCGGCGTGCGCAGCATCGCCACCTTCACAACGTGGATGAGTATGGCAATTCAACGCTCGTGACGAGCGTCGTCAAAGCCGGCCCGTATCTCCGGTGGGACGCGGACATCCTCGCGCTGCCCGATTGCAGGCTTGCAGCGCCCAGTCGCGAGTGCATCTTCGCCTCGAACGCGCGGCGCGCACTCTCACTGCGCTGAAGCTCGACCAATGTGTTTTGTCGCCTCGCCTTCACTACCGTCTCCTTGTACGCACTGAGCACAGCACGACCACGATCACCCAGATCCAGCCATGTAATCACACTCATGCCGTACCAACTCTCCGCCGTGACTGACGCACACGTGTTGCTGCATAGGCTCAGTTGCGGTTCTTTGAGCCATTTTGAATTAATCTCAATCATTGGTGGGCTCGATTGCGCTTTATCGCGACCTGCCTCGGGCATGTATGACGCTGAAGTGGATGGCGTTCGCGTGTAGTGTGCATCGCGCGCAGTGTATGTTCCGTTCCTCCATTTTACTCATATTCTCTCTCACATCGATCCGGCGCTCTTAGATGCATCTGGCAGTCAGTGTCGGCCATCGCTTCGTAGTACGAGCTCTGGCGGTCCCCTTGTGGATATAGGCACGCTCATCATGTTGTACATGCGACCTTGTTGTCTGCATCCTTCGCCATCATCGCCGCAGATAACAGTGACTCAACAACGCAAGCGCAAATGGCACGGCATGCCTGCACGGAACAATGAGTACAATAACCAGGCATCTTGTATCGAAGCTCAGGTGCTCTCGTCCAGCACCCTCACCGCTCTTGTATGCAAGTTAAATATCTGGTGCGTGCGGATTGGTTCTACACTGATAGATGTTTATGTTCTGACCCTTTGTTCTCCAGAAGATGGGATGCCATACAAAGCTGAAGCGATTGCGCTTTGGCCTCCTTGCGAGTGCTGTTTTAAAGTGGACGTACAGGTGTGTGATGCTCTAATCCACGTTTCTCTCTCTCTAAGTCCGCTGGCTTAGCTTCGTACCGCCGCGTGCACCGATGCGCCGTCCGCACCTGATGCATTCATCACCTTTGACATCGAAGGGACATGAGACGAACCCTTCCACCGCTCGCCACTCGTAGTATGTACAAGAAAGTCTCAGGTCCGATACCGGACAAGGGACGCGCCATCGCGATGCCGGCAATTTCGGTTCACAACCATCTTATGCGTCCAGCTCAGTAGTTCTATCAAGGTCTACAATTGGCGCTTGAGCAAGTCAATGTTATTCTATAAGATAGCGTCGAATGAGACGTGTGAGCACGTTCAGCACAGGTCATTTACTCCGCTAACTAAATGCGCGTACTGTGTTTCAAGGCGGCTAAGCCACCGCTCGCTAAGTCGATAGACCGTGGGGATCTTATTGTAGGAGCGCAGAAGCTCGTGCCTAATATCCCCACCGGTCTATAGCAACGGGTTATACGCATACACCGTTCACAAATTAGCATACACCGTCCACAAATTATACGAGACTGGGCGTCATGGAGCAGCTGCGGCGCCTCCAGCAGATCATCTCTCCATACCTTCCTGCAGCTTCGACCTTTGCAACACGGCCTACCCGTCGGTATTACCAACATCCGAGGATGCCGTCGACTAATTTGCGTGAGAATACATGTGTCGTTCAAGGTTCTGTTATTGCCTGAGTGTACAACGGGTTTACAGGCGATGCGCGTCCCCGAGGATATATCTGGAGGAATTCGAAGGAGAGCTGTATGGCAAGCAAGATAATCCTGGTCAATTCCGAACGTTTCTGGATATTCCCCGCATGAGTCCCCTGAGCCGCACATCCTAATGACCCTGTCCAGGTCGATCTCAGACTGATGAACCAATGCGAGGACAGCTGAGGGACACACCGGATGACGGAGGTTGGAGGGTGGTCGCACAGGTACGTCATACATCATTTGTCTACCATTCGCCGATATGCTAGACAAACCTTACTCCTCAGTCCGTCGACACATGATCACAACCACCTCGAGGTTCCATCTGGCGACGCAGCTCGCTCCCTACCCATCATCAGCTTTGCGGTGATGTACTCGGGCCTGAACTCAAAGCAGGTCCGCGTGCCCGCAGCTCATTGACGACTCCACTCGTTATCATCCTACTCAAACACAAGTGTGTCCGCACTACTCCATTGTAGTAAAGCTCACTGGGGCACCCTGGTACGCATCTTGTGAGACATTCCATTTCACTCACATCTTATTTCTTCTCCGCCCGTCATCGAGACGTGCGAATGCACAATATACTTGCGCTCGCGTTCCTCCGATAAATCTCTGAAATCCACGTCCTCGGCTCCGTTGTCCAAGTATCGCCGAAGTCTTGCAATCCTAGGGTAACTTGGTGGAATGGATTATCTCGAGCATACATGTATCCTTGTCGCGATTGCCAATCTCACGATAGTCTGTCCAACTGACGTCCAACGCGAGGCTGTGCATCGGATTGAGAGGAGCGCATACTGTTCACGGGACAATGTGCCTTAAAGCTTAAGCTTGATGCATGGTGCATCTAAATTTGACAAAGTCTCGGTCCCAGAGCGCTTCTCTCGGACCTTCGTACTCGGCCGCGCTGCTAATGATGTGCCAAAATATAATGTTATTCGACGATGCATCAGTCGACTCTAGTGCAGCGAAGAATCGTCGTTGACGTCACTGCCATCACAAGGCCGATATAATGTTTATACATACATCAAGAAGCAAAACTGCGACTCGCATCCAAGAAAGCTACTACTAACCCATACAGTTCTATAGTAGTGAAAGTCGTTCGCGATATCTCAAATTAGACGAAATTATGTTGGCCAAGCGGATCGTACAGCACACAAAGAAAAGGTGGAATCAATGTCCTGTTCTCCAAGGCCGGAAGGTTCATCATTCTCTTCGTTCAGCTTTTTGCCCTGGTCTTCATCGTCTGTGTTATCGAGCTGTTCTTTCGAAATTTCGTCTATGTGCCTCCATCCGCCTGTAGCATCCCATATTCGGACGCTGCGGTCAACCGATCCCGATGCAATCGTCTGACCATCAGGAGAAATCGCAACACTGTTCACTGGACCCGTGTGGCCTGTCAGTGGCTCGTCCACCTGTTCTCCTGTCTCTGTGTCCCAGATTCGGATCGTGGTATCATCCGAACCCGACACCAGACGCTGCCCGTCGTGAGCGATTGCCACGGAGTCGACCCAGTTGTCGTGTCCAGTAAGAGGATCTACCACCAAGGCCCCCGTGTCGGCATCCCAGATGCGGATTGTACGGTCCCTTGAGCTCGATATTATCCGCCTACTGTCAGGGCTGAATGTGACGGAGTAGACGGAGCCTGTGTGACCTTCGATTGTTCGGATTTCCTGTCCGGTTATTACGTTCCATAGTCGAACGGTATTGTCTCGTGATCCAGACGCGATCTGACTTCCGTCATGAGAAAAGGCAACCGATTGTACAGGAGATGTGTGGCCTCGCAATGGCTGGCCCTTCATCCCTAAGGTCTCGGCGTCCCAGAGGATGATCGACCTGTCCTCAGCACCAGATGCGATCCATCGACCATTGCGAGAGAACGTGATGGAGCAGACACTATCTTCGTGGCCCCTCAGTTGTAGATCTTCATTTCCAGGCTTCCCAGTTCTCCACTCCCAGAGCATAGCCGTCGTGTCCTCCGTGGCTATGGCGATATATTTATCAGAAGGGGAAAATGCAATTGACCGAACAGAGTAGTCGCATTGACCACGTCCATTAGACGCCATTTTTCCCGTTGACGCGTTCCAGACACAAACGGTGCCGTCGGATGACCCGGACGCCACATGCTGCCCATCGTTGGAGAATGTCACGGACCAGACGGGTTGAGAATGTTCGATGAGAGGCGACATCAACATGGCTATAAAGTGTCACTTTTGTCAGCACGTGAATGTATTCGATCAAAGTATCTCACCTGAAGCGAAATCTTCCATGAGCTTATCGGCAAGAGTGCGATCACTTCTTGACCCATTCATCAAAATGGATCCTACGACTTTTACGCGCTGGGCTGTCATTCTCTCGACTTCAGTGTGTTGTGCAATTGTGTTCAGGGTCTGAGCAACCTCTCGAATCGAGTTCAAGCGTTCCGTTTGGTTGCGCTCCCTTTTGATAATGAGTTCAGCCGTTTGGAGCAGTTCTTGAACTAAGCTTGTTCGGCTCAGTAGTGCAGCACGGCCGTGCTCTACAAAGTAAGAATTTGTGAGTAGACTAGACACACTCGACGTCATCAGGTCGACGCGAACCTGTATTTCTGATCCGCGCAAGCTCAAGAATATACGACGTTTCGAGTTCCTTGGGCAGTAGTTCCATCCTTAGTCCTTCTAATACCATTTCGGCCAGAATGGTTGGAATAATGCCTGCGTCCTCAGGGCTAAGTTTTTCAGACTTTGCCTGCCTCTCCATAGCGGCAGACATGACTTCAATGGCCTCGATGCGTGCGGTTCTTAGCGAGCGGCGCCCACTGACTATGAGTTATCAACGAATCAGCATTCTGACTGGATTTGGTACCGCCAAAGAACTGACCGGTTGATTGCAGTCTATGCAGCATACTTAACTGCATTGCATCAGATGGATCTTTCTTGAGGCCGACGAGGACAGTGCCAATAAGGGAATCAGATATGGTCTCTGTGCGCACGGTCGCCCCATCTCGTCGTTCTCCCGAGACATCTATCCACAGCATTGAATCGCCGGTGGCATCCCAGATCCGAACAGTATTGTCAAATGAACCTGATACGACACGCTTGTTATCAGGTGAAAAGGCGACAGCGGCCACTTCCTGGTCATGACCGCTGAATGGGCCAGCCACCATCTGTCCGGTTTCGGCGTCCCAAACTCTGATAGTACTGTCATCGGCGCCCGAGACAACCAGGGCCCCGTCCAGCGAGAAGACAGCTGATCTGACCCAATCACTGTGTCCTGTAAGTGGATGTGGTGTAACAGGATCTGTTGTCCCTGTATCCCATATTCGGACTGTACAATCTGCCGACCCAGAAACGATGCGTGCAAGTTTAGGATGATAAGAGACTGACAGAACCAAATTTGTGTGGCTTGAGAATGTCGTTATCGGGGAACCGCCTGTCTCTGCGTTCCAGGTCCGTGCTTTTCCATCTCCGGAGCCCGAAGAGATTTGATGGTCATCTGGGGAAAAGGCGACGGAGTGTACGGGACCTTCATGCGCATGTAGAATCTCCAGGTGAATTTTGCTAGTCTCCACATCCCAGATCCGTATTGCCGCATCTTTTGACCCATACGCTACACGTCTACCGTCATGAGAGAATGCAACAGAGAAGATTGGAGTTTCTCCTTTGATCGAATCGCCAGTGGTACTTCCGGTCTTCACGTCCCAAATTCGGATCGTTCCGTCTCGTGAGCCTGATGCAATACGCTCACCATCAGGGCTAAACGCCACCGAATTGACCGCCGCCTTGTGTCCTGTCAACAATGACAATGATGGCAATCCATTTTTAGGACTCCACAACCGGACTGTCGTGTCGTCAGATCCAGAAGCGATGATGTCTCCTTGAGGGGAGAAAACAACGGAGTTCACGTCGTCCGCATGCCCTATCAATGGTTCCATTGTCATGGCTAATCATGTGAATAGTTAGTCACAGTGATGTAGGCAATAGGATAAGAAATAACCTGATTCAAAGTGCAACACGAATTTCCGAGCCATGGCGCGGTCAGTCTTGGAACCCCCCAGCAGAATCGCCGCTATAGAGCGCAACTTGGGTACAGAGTGCTTTTTCACCCGCCAGGCGTCGGGTACAATGTCGTTGAGAACGTCAACCACGGTTCTCGTCGATTTGAGACGCTCCGCTTCGTTTTCTATGCCGTCCACAACCCAATCTAGGACTGAAAATATACGTTGGGTTGAATCGTCGGCACGCAGCAGAGCCTCACGTCCACGACCTGCAGCCATTTAATTTGTGAGCCATGCTTGATCATGGAAACAAAAGATATCCATACTATCGCGGACCAAATCGATTAGAGAATTGATGGACGTTGTGGGAGGTGGCCTCTCCTCTATGCTCGCTAGAACCAGTGCGACCAAGACGTCGGGTACGATGCGGCTTGCGTCATCGGTCGGCTTGCGCTCGGCCTGACGCTGCATAACACCTGACAAAGTGGCTATAGTATCTTTGTGTTGTAGAGAAGTAAAGCCTCTTTCTAGAGTCAAATTGAAGTTCAACGCCAATCTGATCTTGTCATCTATTTGCAAAGGGCTACTCACCTGTATCTCTGAGATCATCAAGTATAGACAAGCTTTCTTGCCTATTCACATTCTTTTTGAGTTCAGATAATACGACTGCCACCATAAAGTCAGAGATCCTTGTGTCATTGCAGTGGACTGGTTCGCATTGGTTGTTCAGGACCGTAATAAGGATCTGAGCCATGACAGAAGAACTTTGCACACTCTGCCGCCATATGTCTGGGTATGTCTGGTGTCACCACACGGCATACAGTGTATCAACGAGTACACTTGCCTTTTGATAGCAAAGAGTACAACACGTTGAGATTTTCTTCGCTATCTGGGTCGTTTTCGAGCCCAGATAAGACAACGGAAACCAAGCAATCTGACAGGGCTGTTGTTGTTATAGACACTGTGTGTGGATCCAATCTGTCTTGAGCTTCCAGAGCATTAAATAGGATCTGAGCAACGTCAGGTGTTTCTTGGATGGAACGTCGTCCACTCTCTGAAGGAGCTGTTTTAGTACCAGTTCTCCGGTAAACACAGGGAGACTTACCAGTTGACAGTAAGACAGCAAGTACGTCAAGGTGATTACTGCTACTCGGGTCGTCCTTGAGACCAGCAATCGCATGGATAGCAGACATGTACGGGTCATCTTCAACCGGTATGTTTCCAGGATTAGTCTGCCAGTCATCCCAAGTACGTCCGTCGTAAAATCGAGCTATAGGTATGTATCTCGGGCTTTGACCTTCGCTATATTGATCTCTCACGGATTTGTGTATGAGCTGATGAGCTTGAATACAACGTGGAGCACCCATGTTTGGTCTAAATCATAATATGAAGTCAGCGAATGCCGATGTCAAGATGCACCGAAGCTTCTAAAAAAAGAAGCACACTCACGGCCAAGACTGCACGCTGCCAGAATCCTTGTATGTTAATCTCGTTATTGGAAACACTTCAAGAAACCACCACAGTAAGGACAGCGATCGACTCGGCGTCACGTTCTTCCATTTGCCTTGAAATGGCTCTACCTTGAGCCCATAACCGATGGCTTCGTAAGACATCCATCGAATCGCGGGACCAAATTGATTCATGTCGCTGTTCTCTACCTTCCCGCCTCCACTGTTCACTGATATTAACACAAAAAATCCCGGAGGTAAACTTGGCGACTAACATGTCAGAGTGGGAGCCTGCGAACCACACTTCCTTCATATGGTTATCGTCTAACGTCGGAGGACCAACTCCTCCGTAAGCATACTCTGGTAAAAATTTGACTCGTCGTTCGTCCAGAGCGAGTGCATGTCGAAAGTAGCAAACATGTCCCATTCCCGCAGTCGTATCGGGAAGGGTTTTATCCCTCACAATGCCGACCGATGACACAGTGTCCCTGAGAATGTGTGGCATCAGCCCCGGAAAGCCTATGCAAGCTGAGAGGTCCTCGCACCATACGCCGACGAAGTGAACCTTCACGTTACGACGGGAAAACGTCGCCTTGAACCGCTTGCACTTCTCGATAGTAGTGTTCCCACTCGAGTCCGTGTCGCTAGGATGCTTGGTCGCCGCATATAGCTCATAGGCGCTGAGGTTAGATATTCTTAGCATAACGAAATTCGAAAGCAAGTAAAGTAACCTACAACGGAATCTGATCCCTGTTGCCCTTGTGTATCAAGCCCACCTATGAACCCACACGTTAAGGATATCATCTTTAGGTGCATATCCTAGTACTCGCTCTTTCTATCATTCCTGATATAGCGCGCACTTGGTATGCCCCACGGGAAAAACCTGGGGATCAGCGATGTGAGATTTTGTAACAATGAAGGTGGTAGTGGGCCATTGTCACCGAAGAGATATATTCTGTCGCCTTGATTGTAGTTCTCGGATAGCCACTCGTATGCTCCAAGGAGAATTCTCTCGAATCTCCTACAATTGGGATAATGGACTCAGTATGGGGACACAATGTACCGGTCATACGTACCACGCAAACGCCAAATCAAATTTGTGTCCCGCAACTTGCATCCACCAACTCAATGACCTCCAGGAGGGTGTTGCATATGTTCCTATTCCGCTGTTGTAGTACGTGAGCTGGTTTTCTGACTTTTCCAGCCTGTTGTACAGCTCGACCACGTTCGTATTCTATATGTTTGCTACCCTATGAGAAATGCTGAACTTGATACACAAGAATCCTCCCTCACCTTGACACCGAATTGATTCGATGTTCCATCAATGCAAACGACCAAATTCCGTACAGACTTCTGGTGCATGCAGCCACAAGAAGTTGTCTTCGCATCACCTCTGTCTTCTGTTCTTCTGTCCGCATCACTCACTCCGTCTGGGTCGGACACAGGTGCTTGGTTGATGTGTACATCTGCGTCGGGGGTATCTTGTGACATGATGTAGCAAAGTTGTGCAGGAATCCAGTGCTCTAGGGCGATGCGGCAAGCGATGGAAGCTTCGAGCTGTGAGGTAACTCCAGTTCTCAAGACGTCTTTATATCGTACAGGCACGAGGGCGACAGGCATGGATGATCTTCTGCACTCTGTCCGATGCTTCCACCCGGGACGCCTTCCATACTCTCCGCCAATGATGAGACGAGCAGGGTCCCATATCTTATGGCCTCGCATCTATCCATGCGGTCTCAGCGTATCTGTGGCATCCGACGCCTGGAAGAGTCGGTCCATATGTTTCTCGGATGCGAATATCTCCGACAGGATCTTCGGATGGATCTCTTCTAGAACAACTCAGCACCAGGTCCTTTCGTCGAGCAGTATGGAAGCCCAAGACTGATTCAAAGCCGCATGCATGACGAACAGGGCTAGATCAATCCTAGGTCAGCTGGTTCTTGCGCTGGTCCCTGCGCTGACAGTTCATGGAAGTCTAAGGACACGTTCATGTCAGCAGGTCCGTTCTACCCTGGAATGTGCGAATAAACCCCCTTCCGGCATGTTTGGGGACTCGTAAAGCACATATTCAGCAAATTACGCCAGGCATAGCACTTGTTCTTCGCGCTATGACTTTACCTTGGGCTGTGGCAAGCGGTCTGGTTGTTGTGCGACCTTATTCCGTAGGTATTTAGCCCTTCTATATACGCAGTGCCACGACTTCTGAGTCCTGAAGGCCTGAAGGCTGAATGACGGTACTACTGACGAGAATTTGGGGTCCTCGGCATAGATGCGGCGCTCAAGATTCGTGATCCGACTACGTGTGATTCTCGCGACGGGGTACGCCGCCCGATATGAAAACGACCGTGATCGACAGCATCTGGGAGTCCGGAATGGCGTGTTCATCCGATGCAATATACAAGATCAGAATCTCAGATATTACATGACAACCTTTCCAATGATTCCCGCTATGTAACGCGGAGCCGTTAGGTTGTCCTATTGACAGTATTGGAAAGCCGTTATGACCCAGGCTCTCAAGCTCCCAGGCTCCTCAAGCAGCGTCCGTTATAGAGCCGCCCTCCACAGCTCTTAGAGCAGGCTCCCAGGACCGTCCGTCGTCGTAGTGTTCACGTTCATTGTATTCGCATTGCGTGCGTTGGATGGTCCGAGAGTGTGAGACAGCTTCTTAATTGAGTGTTAACAGAGCGAGGTAAACACTACACGATGAAGATCAGGTGAAGCGTCGCCGGATACTGTAATTCCCTTGCTTGTTACATACTAGGTAGTACCTGCCCTACCCCGTATGGGTACGGACCCCGGTGGTACTGATGGGGGACGAACCGGGTAATATATCCTCCCCCCCTCCCTCCCCTTGCTTGACAAGGGTTATGGGACGGTCATAATTGAAGCCATTCTCGTCCCACCGTTGGGGTTTATCTGGCTCTACGTCATGCGCACATATAGGCGCGCGTCTATGCAGTCTGTTCGTCACTCGTCGATGGGCGCCCGAATAGGGCGCGATGACTTTGTTCGTAGAAGTGCTTCAGGGGTTGAGAATCAAGGTAGGTTTCTCATTTCAGGACAGTAGATAGGACATCAGTGATAATTTGAGTTCAGTTTCCAATGGGCCTGATATGTGCCTCATATACATACACAAGACAGCCCCTCTACCGCAGTCCGCATGTATACTACTTGCTGAGTTTGGAGCCGTCCCATCTTTCTCCACCAGATCATGATTGAGTGGAAAGGACTTCATTTTTCCATGGAATTGACGTGAAATCAGTCACGTAGCATCTGGGGTCTTAAATGACTTGCTTGCGGAATATCTGCAAGTGATGGTCTTGAATGTTTCCATGGCATAGATGTATAAGAAATTCACGCCAGACAGGGACGGTAATACGGACCAGTGCTATTTATGAATTGCAGCTGTTGTGAATTCCTCGTATATCATACACCCCAGCAATTATTGTTAAACATTCTCTCTCGCGAATCACATCGTGATCTTTGATCCTAGACGCTCTGTGACAGATCAGCTCTGCTACATTACCGTTTTGTCAAATCACCTTCTGTCGCTGATATTTGCGGCTACGTTCTGGACTTGAAAACGTGATGATCGAGTAAGGACAACAACACTCAGCGGTCAAGCAAGGGTTATGCCGACGGTAGGTGGCAATTCAGCGAGTATACATACATAATAATTTGCACCCCCATATAATCGACGAGCGTCGGCCATTTTTTGCATATAGAGACAAATAATGGCAAAAGACGCCCGAGCTAAGCACGCCCTCAGGTACCTCACGAGCATGCTCATGTATACAGTGGATGGCGGATCACCTCGCCCCGGCCATTAGAGAATCGCCACCCAGCGCGCTGGCTTCCATGCATCCCTCAGGGGAGAACATGGGGGAAAAGCGCGCCTGAAGGAATAAACGACGCGTCTCTCTCGGTGTCCATGCAAGCGCCCCTCAGCCTACTCGCTGACATCAACGACATCGACGATACGTATAGTCAACGGGCGACATGGTAGTCATGCGAGCGTGTCCGCCCAATGAGCCGAAGATCTGGATGATCTGGCGGGTACGTTCGTATCTACTGGAGAAGAGATACACCGAGCTTGTTCTCCCCGAGCGCAGCGCCGATGCCAACAGTGGTCCACGCCCAGCCGTAGCAGACGTCGCCGAAGCTCGGGGTATTTTAGACAGCGCGAAGGGGTTCCCCCTGACACGAGGGTTTTGGACGATCTCGGATGAATAACATTGAATCCTGAGCGTGTAAGGCGTCCGCATAGAGTGATCAAAGACGACTATTGAAGTTCATTATGCGGAGTGGTGCGGCAAGTGCATGCTAAGGAACTATGCGTAATGCATTCAGTACCGGAGTGAATTTTGAAATGATCTACGTTAGAAGACGTACGAGTTCGTTTTAGATTGTTCATTGAGGCGTTCAACCGGAAAAACATGTGTTACGCCTTTCAGACTTGCGAGTCCCACTGTAGATCCATGACGCGTATCCTCTCCAGACCTCGAGTGCAGCTAAGCTCCAGTCTAGAAACCCCGTCAAGTTCGATTGCTAATGTTATAGTATGGTACATTTAGCCTGGTCAGGTGAGCGAGAAGTGGGTAATGGACGATAAGCGGATAGTGTAAAGTGGTGTAAAGCTGCAGCTCAGAACAGTCGCTCCTCCCGGCATGATTCTGCGGCTCACCGACGACACCCTCGAAAAAACCAGAACTTTGGAGTTCAAAAGCCCCCTCACGGACAGCTCGACGCTTCTCCTCGTCTCCACACAGACAGAGAACATGCGAATAGCTCATGGGAACGGAGTTGGAGAGAGTTCTCTACCACCGCTGCTTCGCCTGTCCTAGCACCTCAGGTTCGGGTCGCGTCGACCAGATGCGAGCCTGAGGTGTGAGGCTAAGGAAGCCAGCGCCTCGTGCGAGCCGCACAGGTACAAGGTTCAGTCAATCCGTACAACGAGTTGTTCTTCTGATCACAGTTGCCCGAAGCGCCACCCTCGACCATGAAGTCCAGAACACCGAGACCACTGAAAGATCGGGAGAGCCCTTCAGCATTTCAGTGCAGAAACCAGCGGGCTCTTCTGAGGGTAGCATGCAAGGTAGGGCGCCGCTAGAGAGCCAGCCCATGGAGATCAAGGTTCACACGCAGGAGTATTCTTGGACGACGTGAAGCCCGGAGATGTACAAGAAGACACGGTGAATGGAAGCTACTGAGCGGGCGGTGCGCTGAGGCCAAGCACAGGGGCGGGAGGCCGTCGAGTTCTTCTGGTGGCAGAGACGCGTAGGGGGCAGAGCGGTGATACAGATAGTTGACAGCAGACACCAGTCGAGGGACGACGCCAGCGGAAAAAGCGAGAGGACAAAGCGTGGGACATTTGACGAGCGCGCGCTTGCTCAGTTCGGCATGTAGACGCTCAATGCGAGCGTCATCGAGACCGGCCCGTATCTCCGATTGGACGCCAGCATCCTCGCGGCAGCGCTCTTTGGCGAGTGCGTGTCCTGCCTTGGGTGCAGCACGTGCGTTCTCTCTTCGAACGTCCCATGCTACCTCGTCTCTCTCTCATTCCCGTCTTTCACTCCGAGTTGCTCGCAGGAAGCCTACGATCGACCAATTCCAGCGATATAATCAAGATTATTCCGCACACACACGCCGCAACCGGCGCAGACCCGTTGCTACACGCGCTCAATTGCGATCCTCTGGCCTTGTTGGATCGCCATTCATTGATAGGACTCGATGACGATCTATTGCGACTTGCCTTGCGCACGCTTCACTCTGGAGTAAATGGTCGTCCGTGTGTAGCGTCCATCGCGCGGAGTGTATGTTTCATTCCTCAACTTCACCCATATCGTCTCTCATAGCATTCCTCAGCAGATATATGATCACCGTCGCAGGAGCGAATCGCGGCCCTTGGTAGCAAGCTCCCCTCATCCGCATCGGCGTTCCGACAATACGAAAATTAGGTACGTTGCAAAGACCTCTATGACGCACAGGGAGGACTGCTATGCATAGGTTGAAGTCTTGAAGATATCAGGTATGCGCTATCCTCCGAGTAACCAAATCTGACTGTTTGATACAAATAACCACCATACAGGACGTGATCGTTGGGCTCACAAGGCGGGTTAGATTGCTGGTTCTCATCCACCGTAAGCCCTTTTGCTGTCACATAACACGCACCGCTGAAATCTCCTCCGCTTCTCATCGCCACTGCGCACACTTCGTGGCGCTACTGTTTCGTCGACGTGTCCCAACCGCATGTAATCTGGCATCCTCACCCAGCTACGGCTCTTCACATGATGGCGCATACAGGCACCCCAAATTTCACTATGCTTCAAGACACATGACATTGAGCTCACATCCAACCTTGATGGGATATCGTGGTATGTTGGAGCAATTATTCAATGGTTTCCATGTCAATACTAACGAGGTAGAATCTCAGATGTTGCAGATACAGAGAGGTCCACAACACCTCTTCGCTCCAAAGCACGCCAATCTAATACCGTGGAGTTGTCGATGACTTCGTCGTACGTGTTGCTGTGTGGATATGTGACCATGTGGCTCAATTACGTTTGCGCAGCGAGGCTCAGGAATCCGCGCCCTGCAAAGTAAATCCTTCCAAACCATCACGACACAGTCGTGGTCGTCCAGCTGATGAATTACAGAGCGAACTGCCCGCTCCCAGTTCTCACCCATCCAACTACAGCCTCCGCTCCATACCTGCGTGCTCCGAGCTCGTCTAGTCGCACACACGAGTAACCTTATGTACACAGGAACTGATCGAGGCTTTTGTACGTAGAGGATAAAGATTCGGAACGAATATATCTTATCATAGTGAGCTAGAGACTCCCAGGCGTCCTTGTGGGGGTGCTGTTCCGCTGTGTGGAACAACTCAGAGTATAGCATACAGTTGAGCCCGGGTTCATTTTGGTTTGCATGTCCACTCAAGAAACGTAATCATGGAGCAATATGCTACGACTGCACAATCCTCAGCTTACAACGAACTCAATGTACCTACTGACAACAATACAACACCATCGGACCTCCCGGAGACACGAACAAATCAAACAAAGTCCTAGTCTGTGAAAGGGACCGGCGCAGCGCGAATGTCCGCCGCCTAGTATACAACTCTTGCTTCTCGCAGTCCCAGGTCGCGCTGGTGTTGCTGTACAGAGTCCCAACGGGCCTGTCGCAAGCCAACGGAACTCGGCCTCAGGACACTGATTCTTCCACAACGAAGCAGTAACTTGGTTCTTGGATGAGAGAAGAAGCCGTACATGCATCAGCTGGACTTGTTGATGCGAACGATTCCAACCTGAGACAGCCTGGATGATCGGCAGAGTCTGGAACCGTGGGCGACCCAAGTGAGCGTCACCTTGTGAGGGAGAATGTATGTGGACTGGGCTGATGCGTGCACTGTTTGTCGAATGAGACACACCTATTTAGTGGCAGTTCCCAGAGATGGATTGATTTTCAGGCAACGGTATGAAAGGGCGGCGCAGGTGAACCCACCACCACCACTAGCCTGCAGGAGAGACCTGTAAAGGAGTTTCTGCGGTATGTGTGCGGACCAGGTCAACTTACTGAAAGGTCGGTCTACCTTGCACAAATCGTCCACTTGAGCACAGCCGATCAGTGCTGTAGCGTGTCCCGCTGTATGTCTTAGGCAACCTAGTCTCTAGTCGCTTGCGTCGCGCATGTGGATGTGACGCGCGAGGCGTGGACAGGGGAGCTGATAGGTTGAATGCCTATACCTTCGCAACAATGTTTGACGATCGCATCATACATTTCTGCTATAATAGACGTAACGAATGCTACACCGAGAACTGAATTTTTCAGAAGGCTTACGATGCTGGTCATCTGCGGTTGCGGCAGCTTCGGTCATCTCGTCTTCTACCGCTCGACGGTCTTGGAGCCTTCTCTTTCCAGGGAACTCGGTGCGAACAAGGCGAATCCGCAACGATCTTCCGAATGAAACTATGTGCTGTTGCCAGCAATTGCGACCGAGACAAGAGCTTATAGAAGACGAGAACAGTATCTCATATGAGATCGTCCGCCATATTTGTCTATAGTAATCCAGAGCCCCCCTGTGACCGACGGTCGTACGGCGCAGTAAATATCACTCTATGGACCCGTCAACTGTCTCTTCCGGAAGGCAGCAGCAGCGACGATGGACCCGCTGGGACTACTTCGAGATAGACGAATTTTGTGTGATCACCTCTTCATTCGCGGAGAATTGAGCTCTACATCTGTGAAAGACAGATCTTCTGTCCACCACTTAATCCGCGAGGTCGTATTCCAATATCCATGCAGTCCAGAACTCACGTACCTTTGAGCGACTGACGGATTTACCCCGCATTGACTTGAGCCCTCTCGCCATTTGCTACAAGCGACTTTGTTCGCCACTACATGTGCGATCATATCTAGCGAAACAGATTGAACATAAGTGTACCCCACGCTCCGAGAGTCGAGAGAACCAACCATGAGATGTGGCTACGTGCAGAGTGCACACGGGTCGTTGCTGGACGAGCAGCCGAGCAGTGCCGTATGTTGCTAAATCCTATGATCGTCGCGCAGTAGAGAGTTGATTGTAATAGGATACGATTGCCTGGTGAGGCTTGAAGCTTGACTATGGGCAACCGAGCCTCTTGGAGTTCACGGCTCGGCTGTGCACCTGGCCTGTTATTTTCTCGCATCAGTACACAGACAGACACTGCGTGAAGTAAGCCGAGGCACAGAACGCTGCCAGAGCTCGCAAGCAGTCCGTGACAGGAAGAACGCCAGACGACTGGCCCGCCGGCGTCATCGAGCCCGTAGACGCGTCATCGCTGCGATCCCAGTTATGGAAGGTCAAAGTACTGCCTGCATGAGCCGCCCGTGCCCGAGTGAGCACGACATTCGGTCAAGTTCATGCTCGATCTTTGCTGGGTATATTCGCATTGACAGTGAGTTCCTGACGCCATGTCTGAGGCGACCGCAAAATGCACTACAGCCATGAATGTAGTGGGCGCTCTGACTACGCGCAGCGTATGCTGAATGTCGTCCTCACTGCACGCAAGACGTCTCCGTGATGAGCTGCCCATTGATGTTACTCACCGAGCTCCGATCCGCATACATCGAATGGAATGATGATAACATTGTCCAACGAGCGCCTCTGCACCATTAAGTGGTCTGAGTACACGACAAGATATGGTAGTTGTGTAGAAGCTACATGAGATCTGGGTTAGGAAGGGAGAATTACAATCTGATGGAGCCATTCCGCGGTGTGTAGCATTTCGTCCAATCTGTTCCATGGACATAGTGACGCATATCTAGCGAGACAGCGCCGGTCCCAATGACAAGCGTATTGCGAGGGCCGTACAGACATTTACGGTATTCGGGAGGGATCCAGAGGAGTAGCTCGCCTCGTGGGCCCTTGATCCAGCCTGTAAAGTTGCCCCATACGTCCAGTTGGAACAAGAAGACGTCTCGGGAGTCCTGTATGCTGGTGCTTTCGTGTAGATGACGCACATCGCTGAGGTCGGTGTACCACGGAGACTGCACGGGGAGAGTGGAAGGATCGCGTTCGCTAGCTATGAATGTATGGAAGTCGAGGGAGTGGCTGTGGTGAGGAATCTGCGATCGATGTATCGGCAATGGTGGGTTCATCACCGTAGGTGCATGGAAGTCGTGTGCCACCGAGCTCGATGTTCGAGGAAGCTCGTGATGAGGGCACCGGAACCGAATCCAGCGGTGGTGTAACTTCGGTAGATTAGTGGCGAATAGTAGGATCAACGCACCGGGAGCAAAGGCGCCCGGAGGGCGGCAGAGCGGCGCTGCTGGGGCAAAGAATTGAGCAGCCGGCTCAATAAACTAAATTACTCTGAGCGGCTCAGGAGGAGCGTATGGTACCCCGTAAATGGAAGCAAACCCCATGCATGGCCATGCATGACGCACCCAAAATGGATGCATGACCATGCATGACGCTCCAAAAACAGATGCATGGTCATGCATGATGATCCCAGAAAGGACGAACGCTCATGCATGGCGCTCTTTAGCGCCTTGTGAACAGTAGTCACCGTGGTTCATGCATCAGGGTCCAACGGTTATGACAGCTCTCTCATGCATGGTCCGGTCAACAAGGCCTGCTTGCATCCCTGACTTTTGATGTTTTTTGTCATTTCCTCACCATCCCTCAAGGCTTCACGCGCTAGTCCTACTACAGTAGCCTCTTATTTAGCTCTGGTATCGTCGGATCCGCCTTGTCCGGTCCTATTTGTTTAAATGTGCAGTGTTTCCAGCGCCATGATTCCACCAATTGAGCACCATGACGTTCGTCAAACCGCACTCGAATAATGGCGTGCGTTACTTCCTCATGCAAGAATGCTCAGACTGTAATGGGAAATTGGTAGTTCTGCGTAAAATAGTATTTGGCGAAGCTCATCTCACATTGGAACATCACCTGTCTACCCGCGGTACTCTACTCTCATGCACTCCAACCCCGACCAGTGCTTTGAAGAGATCCGCCGTTCGTTCATTATATTCACTCCACCCGCTTACCCAGCGCCGCACCTCGACGGGGTGATAACTGCCCGATGTGTGTCATTGTATGATCCTCACGTCACGGGCGTGCAGCAAGTCCGTGCGAGGCTCCGTGCGATTAGGATGTCATATTTGTGTCCACCGCCCAGCTAATCGGTGGAAAGGCCTCCTCGGTGTCGTCGATCCGGATCGGTGGGCTGCACAACACGGGCTCGGCGTCAGAGCCCCAACACAGCGAGCTCGAGTCGACTTCATCCGGGCACGACCCTGCGCCTACTTAGCGGCATGTAGCAGAGAAGTTGGTTCATTAGTGCGACGTTGGTTTACTGATGTCAACAACATTCACGAGGTGATATGTGTTCCATGAAGAATGGTCATAGCCGACTTCGGACGAATTTTATTTCGGATTAGACATCTGCCACTACCTGTATGGACGACGAAGTAGGTTGTACACACCAGCATCCTCATCCAGGATGTCCGAAGACGCGTCTAATCTATGTAGAAACATGTACATGCTGATCGGCCGGCTGCTATTCATGGAGGCGCTGTCCCAGAATACGGCTGTCAATGCTATAGAACCGTGAGATAATTTCCGAAGGTCACATAGCTCCAGAGAACTCACCAGAGGCCTGGCCTGATGTCAACGAAGCATCCTCAAGTCCCTAGTCACGAGACCATCGCACAAGTTGTGAGAGGGAACGTCCAGACGCGATCGGAAGGTGCGAATTGCGATGAATGGGAGCCTCGTTAACCTGCAATGTGCATCGATTCGCGAGGCTATCGGGTCCAGTAAAGCCCAGAGCGATGGAGGAATGGGAGAATTCCGTATAGGGAGGAGACAACGACTTGCACGGACACGAGGTATTCCCGGCAGGATGGCAAATGGTTAACGGGGACATGTGAGACCAGAGAGCGCTTGCCACAGCACACGAGGCACACGCGCAGGACGCGCGTCCGGTCGGGATAGCTGTCCAATGAGCGCCTGTACGAGATCGGATCGTGAGCAACCATCGGGAGAGGCCGGATGGGCGCTCCCGACACTCTACACATTTTTCTTTCTGTCGACGACGACTCCCAGCAGAAGCGGAGGCGGGTTCTTTGTTCACCGATTCGGCGAACTACTCTGGTGGGAGTCTGCGCACGTGAATAGAAGATCCGGCGAGAAGAATCCCGACGACATCCGCACGGATCAACGCCCCAGAGACAGTCGACCGCTTCACTATACAAGGTCCCGGTTCAGTGACCTTCCCGATACGGGCGCACACATACCAAATACGACAATCTTTGACATGACGCGACCTATCTCTTTGTCCCGGCGTTTCCCGTACCAGAGCTCATATATATTGGCGAAGCTTGTACTCTTTTGGTGAGCCCGTAAAGTCTTTTTGTTAGATGTCGTTACGCTCGACGGCTATGTTTGACTCTACCAAAAACCATACCTCGCTCTTACCATCCCAGTCGCACATACCTCTATACTTCCCTCTACTTGTGCCTTCGCCAGGCGACCTCTTCCAGGCTCTAGGTTCGTTCCACCTTTCTGCTTCATGCGGCTTTGTCTCCCTGGCGTGCTGCACTTGTCTTCTGCCCTGCAATAATGGTCCTCTAGTCTCGCGCGTCCGTATTTGTCTGCGCGACTCATCGGTTCGTTCTGGAGGCTATCAAACTGAACGTATCTGTCAGTTGAGGCATCCTAGTCCCTCTCCGCATACACTCACATGTTCGCCTCTGGATCAGGTCCACGAGTCTTGGATTTTTGACTAGTCCTGGGGCCCAACCGTGCCTCATTTCGCCCCTATTGTCCATTAGTTGGTACCTACCATGTTGCTCTGCTCCCTGCATCTTGATGGTGTCTCCCTGTGCCCCCTACTCCTGGTCTCGCGTCTTGGCCCTTTGCTAGGTTACTCAGCTTCGGCAAGCGTCTCATAGAACCGTGGCCCCTCGTCACCATGATGCATGCCCTTGAACATCCGGCACGTGTTCTCTAACCCGACGATCGCTCACGGCCTGCCCCACATCTTGTGCACCCTGTCGGACTTGAACAGACTGTATGTGACTGCGCGCGCGTTCTGGACGACTACGTCGGCACTGGGGCGAATATAACAGGTCAGTCAAATTTTCTTTACTTCCGACGTGGATCAATGCGCCAACCTTCTCCATTCCGCTCTCCTTGCGTGAACGACTCTATATTTGCCTCGTGCGTTAAACCGCTCTGTGCGGGAGCCTGCCGTACCTCGCCGCTGACGCTCCGTAAAGCGCCGCACCAGCGTCTTCAATGCTTGACGTGTAAGGCTGCAAAGCAGATGAGGATCCCGTGCAGACGTGAAGATCGTTCCAGGAAGCACAAATGCTGTGACGCGTGTCTATCAGTGCGACAAATTTAGTGGACTTCTCGCCACCGCTTCACGCTTGCATACACCTCAGATTCGGGTCGCGTTTGACCAGGCAAGACCCTAACCCGCACGCGTTTTCCGAGCCGTAGCGGTAGGGAAGCCACCGATTTCGACAGTAGCACGTCTGAAAGATTTAGCCAGCTTGTATGACAAGGTCTGCAGCTTCTCGAGGCGTTGATCTGAACGGCCACGAACTTCAGGATATGGAGGATAGGAGGAGACTGAGAATCCGATGGCCTTGCAGTGTCTACACCAACGGGCTCGTCAGAGATCAGCGCGCTAAGCGGAGAGTAAACAGAGGGATGTCTCACGGAAACCAAGGTTCATATCAAAACGTAATCTTGAACGACTGGTTGTCTGGAGATAAACGAGAAGACTTGGATCACCGAATGAAGACCCTCTTAAATGTGCCGCGCGCTGAGGCTAGGCGGGGGAGGTCTTGCTGTACCAGAGATGTAAGCGGAGTAGATCTATGGGAGCACAGATGGCTGACAGCGATGATCCAGGCAAGCGATCCTAGAGCAGACCGGTGACGGGGCGGGCCAGAGAGAAAAGCTGAGAGGACGAGGCGCGGGATGTAGCGCGCCCTTGCTCCATTTGGCACGGGGATGCGCGTCTACCGCGTTATCGAGGCCCGCCCGTGTCTCCACTGGACGCAGACGTCCTCGCGACGTGCCCGATCGCAACGCTCTGACCTGCCTAAGTTGGACCGCCGGACGTAGAGCGTGCGCTCTCACTGCACTGGAGCTCGCTCCAAACGTTCCCTATCGCTTTCGCACAGGCAAGACCTCGCTGTCTCTAACCGTCCTCTGAGCACTGCAAGCCCATATCAACCAGATCCGTGCCATCAAGCTTCGCCCGAACCCGCTCTTCGCAACTGACGCACGCGCGTCGCTGCACAGCTCAGTCGCGGTTTTCTAGGATCCAGCGCAAATTATCATCCATTGGAAGGACTCAATCGCGACTTGCCGCCTTGCGCGTGTATGACCGTGTACCGGATGCCAATGTCATCGGATATAGTGTATGTTCGGTTCTTCTACTTCACCTATGCCCTCTCCGACATCGTCTCTCAATAAGAATGTGAGCACCTTTCGTCGAGCATGTCCTCATACTGCTGTTTTCGGCGATTATACAGGAACGAGACGCGGCTCTTTGCAGATGCAGGAAGATGCCCTGATATGTATCGGCCTGCGAACATGTAAACCTCGAGCACGTTCTAACGAACGCTATAACGCACAGGGGTTAGTGCTAGGCATAGATCAAAGAGGTATGCCCTACTTTATGAGTTACTGAGGCTGGCTACGTACTACAGATGTCCACGATACAGGACACAGTCGTTTAGCCCGCAAGGTAGATAGGCAGGATCGATTTCTGGTTCGCTCTGGCTGTGAGTATTCCTTGCTGTCATATAGCTCGTGCCGCTGCAATTCCGCCTGTTTCACATTGGCTACGCACACCCTTCGTGACGTTACTACCTCATTGACAGGTCCAAATAGCATGTAATCTGGCACCCTCACCCAGCTTTGCCTATACTCAAAGACGTATGTCATCGGACTCGCATCTGACATCAATGGGACATCATGGTACGTTGGAGCAAATGTTGAGTCGGTCCATGTCAATACTGACAAGGCGAAGGTTCAGATGCTCTAGAGACAGAGATGCCGACAGCACCCTTTCACTCCAAAGCACGCCGATTCCATGCCGTGGAGGATTGTCGATACGCATCAGTGAGTAAGTATGCGACCACGCCGGCCATTTTCAGGTCTATGTCACAGCGTAGTGGCTAAGTCAAGTTTGCGAAGGGGAACACAGGTTCCATACTCACCAGCCGCCTGCAAAGTGAGTCCCCCTTTTCCAAAACGTCGCGGAGCAGTCACAGCCGTTCAACTGATGATGTACAGCGAGCTTGCCGTGCACAGACCTCGCCTGTTCAATCACGACCTCCGCCCCACATGTGCCGGCTTCGAGCCTGTCTTGTCACACGCACTAAATATGCATGCATGTCAATATCGACTACGACCCTTGTACGTCTTGTACGCAGGGGACCAAGGGGCCTTCCAATTGGAACAAATATATTTCATTCTAGTGAGCTAGAGACAAGACAGATTGTCGCTCCCAGGCGTCCTTGAGGGGCTCTGTTCCGCTGTCCGGAACAACTCAGGGTATAGCATACTGCTGAGCCCAGGTGCAATCTGGTTCGCAGGTACACACAGAAAACGCAGTAATACGGCGAACTCAGTATACCTCCTGACAACAACACCGTCGAACAGCGTCCTAGACTGTGACAGGCTCTGCCGCGTCGCGACCATCCGCCGTCCGGTATACGCCTATTGCTTCTTGCGGTCCCAGATCTGATTATTTGCGTACCGGGATTAGGATACATGGGCTCGACTCGACGAATCGCCACGATTTGTTTATGTCAGGTTTAATCACCAGACTCAAATGTTGAATGCATTAAAAATCTATCATATCATACAAGGCGCACTTTAGTAGCATGGAAGTAACGCGGAAACACCGCGATAATGGGACGGTAACTGTGCGGATGGTACAGCCGATCCGGTTGGGAAGAGACAATCACGATTTGATAGAGCTGGTGCTCGGTGTGTAGCACTTTGTCCAGTCTGGTCCATGAACATAACGACGCATATCTAGTGGGACAGCACCGGTACCAATGACAAGGGTATTGCGAGGACCGTATAGATATTTCCGGTATTCCGGAGGGATCCAGAGAACGAGCTCGCCGTGTGGGCCCTTGACCCAGCTGTCCCGCGATCTAAATGAGAAGGCATCCCTGCAATCCTGTATGCTGGTACCTTCGTGCAGAGGGCGCAGATTGGTGAGATGGGTAGGCCATAGAGACTGGACGAGAGAGGAAGGGTCATATTCGCCAGCCCTGCAATGAGTATATGCGCCCGTTTCGAGAGATGGCGGGCTGTCGAGCACTTGTTTGTTTGGATTCACCTCAGTGTGCGAGCATCTCCCATCTCTATTTGCAATTGTTGCGTCGAAGATGCGGACTGTGCCGTCATCTGAGCCCGACGCAATTTGGGTGCCATCCAGTGAGAACGCCACAGAATTAACGGGGCCGCCGTGTCCCGTCAATGGCGGGATGACTTCCTTGCCTGTCCTTGCGTCCCATATGCGGATGGCACCATCGCGCGACCCTGAAGCAACCCAGGTACCGTCCGGAGAGACTGCAACAGAGAGGATCGCGTCACTGTCCCCCTTGAGTGGCTCGATCATCTCCTCGCCGGTGCTCGCGTCCCATATACGAGCGGTCTTGTCGTCTGAGCCAGATATGACCGTAGTCCCATCTGGTGAGAATGCGACAGCAAATACCGTACTTGTATGTCCCTCCAGCGGCTTGAATATCTCTGTGGCTGTTCTTGTGTCCCAGACGCGCACAGTATTGTCCGACGATCCCGAGGTGATGCGCGACCCATCCGGTGAGAACGCAACAGAACAAACGCACTGTTCGTGTCCTGTGAGTGGTTCGCCAATCGCCTCGCCTGTTCTGGCATCCCACAGACGGATGGTACAGTCGTCCGATCCCGAGAAGATCTGGGACCCATCTGGTGAGAATGTAACTGATTTGACCTCATCGGTATGGCCCATCAGCAGCTTCGAAACCTCGCCCGTCCCCACGTCCCACAAACGGACGGTCCTGTCAGCTGAGCCCGATGCAATCTGTGTCCCATCTGGCGAGAATGCAACAGAGCAGACGCTCCCCTCGTGTCCTCTCAGCGCCTTGATGACCTGAATGCCTGTTCTCGAATCCCACACTCGGATAGTCCTGTCACTCGAGCCTGAAGCCATGCGTGACCCGTCGGGGGAGAAGGCGACAGACATAACGGAACCTGTGTGTCCTGGCAGCGGCTTGATGGCCTCTTCGTCCATCCTCGCATCCCACACGCGAATGGTGCCATCATCAGAGCCCGAGATGATCTGAGTCCCGTCTGGCGAGAACGAGACCGAGCAGACCCAATTGGCATGTCCTGTGGGCTTCATGATCTCCTTGCCTGTTCTCATGTCCCACATGCGAACACTTTGATCGTCTGAACCCGACAGAACGTGAATCCCATCAGGTGCAAAGGCTACGGATCTGACGGAATCTGTATGTCCCGTCAATGGCTCGATGGCCTGCTCGCCTGTCTTCGCGTCCCACAAGCGGATGGTGCAGTCGTATGAGCCCGAAATGATCCTAGTCCCATCTGGTGAGAACCCGACACTGCTGAGTGCCTCCGTATGTCCGGCCAACGGCTTGGTGACCTCCATGCCCGTTGCCATGTCCCATACTCGGACAGTGTTATCATCTGACCCTGAGGCAATGCGGGTCCCTTCTGATGAAATCGCGACAGAATTGATCGCATCTGTGTGTCCTGCAAGTGGCTCCATGACCTCTTTGCCTGTTCTTGTATCCCACACTCGAACGGTGTGGTCGCTCGATCCAGAGACTATCCGGGTCCCGTCAGGCGAGAACACGACCGACTGTACGCCGCCATCATGTCCCGTTAGCGGCTCAATGACCTCTTTGCCCGTTCTCGCATCCCATATGCGGACGGTCATGTCATCCGAGCCGGACGCAATGAGGGTGCCATCAGGTGAGAACACTACAGAATTAACGCAATTGGTGGGTCCTCTCAGAGGCTTGGTGACCTCCTCGCCCGTTCTTCCGTCCCAAACACGAATGGTGTGGTCGCATGAGCCGGACGCTATGCGTGCTCCATTCGGTGAGACAGCGACAGAGCGGACCGGCTCGGTGTGACCTCTAATGTGAAGAAGAGTGTTTCGTTCTAGGCCTATCCCTCGAGCATGGAAAACTGCGGTGTTATGGAATTTGGGCCAGTATATCTTGGCGATTTTCGAGTCTGAGCTGATGCATGGAAGGCCGGACAGGTATATATGTGGTACGCTCGCTTCGATCGCTTCGTGACAAGAAACGATGAATTCGTTGGCGTCACGCAAGAGTGCATAAGTCTGCTTGTTTGTTTTCTGACAATATTATCGTCAAATACTAGATGCAATGGCAGTTCAGTACTAAACGCTTCGACGTACCATTATGCCGGCAGTCAGTGCTTTCATGATCAAGCTCGACGCCAACTGCGCATCTCTTATTAGGCCGAAAATCTCGACCCAGAAGAGAAACTTCCGATATATCCAACCCTCGATGCATTTGACCAAGGCCTCCGTCTTGTCGTCTGCAACTCGTTGTGGCTGTGAAGCTGAGCAAAGATGGTGCGGCCAATACCTGCATGCATAGAGAAGGTGCGCGGCGAGCGTTGTAGCAGCATGGTACGGGGTAGACCAGTATGAGGTCGACATTTGCGATATGTTGAAGCGCAATTCGCGATTCATGACCTCGAAGCATGAGGCTGTAAGGTCGTGATGGCCACTCTGTGGGTCAATGAAGTAGTTGCCAGAACGCGCCTTGGTTGTCATGAAGTCTCCGAACGATGTATGGAAAGTGGAAACCACGCCATTGTCGTCCCGCAGCGGGATGTGGATCACGGCATGGAGCTCATCGAGTATCTTCTTAATCCGTATTGTGGGGATACTGATCAGGCCGCTCAGATCGCACAAACGTTGAGGCTCGCGAACGGTCAAAATGGCAGCAAGGATTATTCTCGTCGCTAGAATATCGTCTTCCTCGTACTCGTTCGTGTCCATTGCTTTTCCAACAATGAACGTGTACATTTCATCGAGCTTGACGGTTAATGGCTGGGCTACGACGGCAATAGGGCTTGTGATCGTTTTGAAGCGCTTCACAGGGTCTCTCTTGATGTATTCCAGAGCAGTGAACGCGTAGATGAAGAGAAGCCCCGCACGACGCGTGAGTGCGGCGACATCTACACAGTTTGGCCATTCTGCAGGATACTCGTCAGGAACGCTCTGTTTGATTTGCTCAAGTCGATTGCCAATATAGTGGGAAATGTCCGCCTCGACTAGATCATGCTCGATGTCATGCAGACGAAGGATCCGATGAAGGTCAGGGTTGGCAGACTGAAACTTCGCTCGGATGTGTGGTTCCGGACGAGAGGTTATGAAGAACTTGACAGGGATGTGGGGCGACACCGAGATCAGCTTGGCCAATACACGCTCTGTGGCTTTGCCATCGGAGCATTCGTCTAGTGCATCTACAACCAGAACCATGGTAGGATCTCGATTATGTGGAAATGCCTTGAGGAGTGGCTGCTCGATGAGTCGCTCCACTTGCAGGTCGAGGTCGTCATGTCCCGCGTCGGGATGGTCCTTCAAGACGCTCACTAACGCAGATCTGTACGCCGGGGAGCGCCGTGCGAGGGACACTGCGAGAGTGGGAACGATGCGCTTGACATCGTCGCGGACCGTCCCTCGTGAACAGAAAAAACTGCCGGCGAGTCTATCGATCTTCTGGAGCCTGTAGCAGAACGAGCGAGCAATGGCCGACTTTCCTGAGCCCGCCATTCCATTCAGCCAGAACACCCGACTGGATGAAGGTTTGTGTGCCCAGTCGTCCAGGTCATGGAGAAGTTGCTCGCGAGTGCCCTCCATACACGCTCTGGTACTGTCCTGCGCATCTATAGATGCATCAGGAAGTGACTTGAGCTTTTCGAGCTTGACTGCAAGTAGTCAGCATTTGTCGGCACCTATGATGAACATGCTTACACTCGGTTGCATTGTGCTCGACCTCTTCCACAATATACAGGCCACAATCAACCTGTACAGGGTTCAGACTCTGGAAATCTCAGGATAGGTGCAGAAACGCGCCTGCAAGACTTCGATCACTGTCCCTAGATGGCGGAAAATGTCTTCAATCTTGTCTCCATCATCCGAAGCCTCGATCAAGCGCTTCGCATATCTACGCTCCATCTTGTTCTCGATCAATGTAGAGATTCGTTCGAGCTCTCTTGAGATTCTTTGAGACAAAGTCATCACGAAATAGAATTATGATGCTCACGCTGCAATACCATTGAGACGATCGAGGATAAAGGAGGGAATTTCCGAATCATGTGTATACCGCCTGACAATTGCGCCAAGTCCCTCTATGTTACTCGCTATCTCCAGGAATCCGCTACGCGCATCATCCAGATCCTGGTTAAGAATGTATCAAGCTGCTGGTCCCAAAGCCGGTGCGAGTACTTACATCTATCTTGTCCATGGCCACAACCGTAACCGACAGAGCTGTCTTCAGGCCAGGTACGGGTATCCCGTCACAGATCTCCTTGAGACCTTTTATGACGTCTTTGAGGACCGACCAACTTGTTCTCCTGATTGAGGTCTCCAATTCCGGTAAATGGGAGCCGAGGAGAACACCAGAATATGTCACAGGGCCACAGTCTTCCTGCGACGGAGGCTGAGGCATGCGCATTCGCTCGCTGGATGGGTTTGTCGTGACATCAGCCTGACGCGCTGGATGGTGCTGGCGATGATTTTGCGAGGCATTTCTGTGTTGGTCCTGTGTAGAGTCGCTACCCATAGGATGATCGGATACCGAGGGCACGTCGCCAGAAGGTGTAATGCCAAAAATCTGAACCGATTCTGTGGTTCGAACTGGGTCATCAACTTTGGCGGATGGTACTGGGTCACGACTCTGATGTGAATCGAAAATGGGAGGCGAGATGACGAAAGTGGTCGCATTTTTGTCAAGTGTAGGATCGATGATACGGGTTGTAACAATTGCTTGAGCGCGACCGGGGCCGTGAGATGTGCTAGCAGTCTGGGCAGCATCCTCGGCGGCTTGGTACGGTAGGTTGTGCCCCTCCTGGCCAGAGGATGCCGACGTGTTTGACCTGTGTGAGAGCGTAGGCGGCTCCCGCTTCAGGAAAGAGAAGCACGAGCCCATCGCTGTCCGTCAAGGAGTTGAAGAATGAACTGGCGGTGGAACGTATGTGGAGTCCGTGAGAAAGAGCAGCGCTCAGAGAAAGACTGAGCCTGCCGTATCCCAAAGATCAAGTTCAATATGCCTGCAGCGCGTAGATGGAACGTGCGGCCCTCCAAGCACCGTTCTTCTTCCTCGCCGTCGAAGAGTCGTTAGAGGAAAGAGGTCAAAGTCACAACGATGAGGATGCGGTGCGAATATGCGAGTAGCCTGCCAGCAAATAAGAACGACCTGGGGAAGAAGAGCGACACTGGGAACAAAGTTCTCATGGCCCTCGAAAACAAGGTTTGATAAAGCTACAGCGCGTAGATCCTGTATGTTGACTTCCTAGCGCCGCTCCTGCTCTCGGAACAGCTTCGATACCATGTGGCAGTACAATCGAGTTGAACACTCTTTGCTCAGCGCACTCTTCGATTTCATTAATGCAGTACCACGCACGCAAGCGCACGTCGGTCGAAGACGTAAAGATAGAGCATGTTATGAGCGGGCTGCACCTGGGGCACGGATCGTGCGAGATAGCTCTTGCCAGCATTGCCATGTGCGCGTCTAAAAAGCACATGTATGGGGCGTGACTGGGCACACACACACGCGCTATCTGCTCCTCTTCCCGGTAAGCCATATCCATCCAAGCCTCGAAGTCTCGATTCAGGTTGAAAAAAAGCCCTGCCACGTATCCACGCATCGCTCACTGGCACAACAGTCCGACAAGCCGCATGTTCGAGCAGCAAAACGAAAACGTTCAAAGGTCCAAAACAGTTACGTTTGACTTCTCATACAGGTCTCCTCGACACCGATATGCTCTGAGGAGATCCTGCGTGCTACATAATAATATGTGCGTTCTGACCTGATGAGCACAAACCCAGCTCAGCTTGCGCACGGTGACTTTGTACAGGGTGCCGTCGTTTGCACAAGTACACGCATGAGATGATCGAACAATTTATTACGAAAGAACGAAGAATTTCTTTGCTGGGACCGCCAGGGAGCAAACCAGCACAACTACGTTTATCGGTTGCTGTACCATCCATATCATGTCATCAGTAGTCGAACTATAATCTGAGACATAGCTCTCACCGAGCAAACGCGACAACTCCGAAGAGCTGGTTGCAGCCGTTGCTCTGTGAATTTCAGAGATTACTGCATCGGAGGAGTCCTGAGGACAACGATGCGTGACGGCCATATCGTGAGGTCAAGGACAGTCAAGAGCACGCCGTAAGAAGTGAGCTCGTTGCCAATGACCGGTAAACGCTGCAGCCTGTTTGGGGGGCTCGATGTACGATGCGGAGCATGCGAAGAAAGGTCCTGCTAGTAGTGCGTGAGAAACCACGGAGCGGGACACAATGTTCGAGGAGCCTCGCTGAACAGAGCTATCAGGAGCGAGTCGAGCCGCGGATCCCATAGGCCGTTGCTGCGCTTCCAGGTGTACGTAGATTTGTGGACGATGTCGAGGCCCAAAGAGCGAGAACAGAGGTGACCGTATGAATGATATCGTTGTCCAGACAGAGCAACAAAGAAACTCCTGTAGTTTGAGATGAGATATGCGGGCTCCTCGAGGAGCTATCAGCCGGAATTTGCTTACCAGGAAGCCGTCCGTCTCCAGTTTCGAGCTTCATCGCAATCGCCAATTGACATGTCCGAGCCCATTCTGCTAAGCGCTGGACCATGTAGAGGTTATGATGGGCTGGTATAGAAGAGGGAAGGTTCTTGCATGAAGTCCACCGTGACAGGTGAGAAATTGGAACCTGCGAGCGAGAGGAGCGATCATGCATCCACACAAAGGAGGGGATCATGGCGTGCTAGACAGAGGTCATATATTATCACCAATCAGACGAGAAGGAGGGCGGTAGAGGGCAGTCATAACAGTGATGCTCAGCGGAAGCCAGGCTGGCAGGCTCAGGGCCAACGCAGCACGACGAGGACAACGCGAAAACGGCGAAGCGCGAGAACGCTTGCCTTGAAGCGCGCATTGGAAGCACGTGGTAGAAGTGCGCCGATCGATCGCGTCCAAGCGTGCGATCGCTCTGCCCGTTGAGCAACGCCAGGCGACGCTCCTCTGCAGCTCGCCGCGCAGCAAGATTCCATCTGAAAGCTCTTCGGTATGTTCCTTGACATGCGACAGTCCTCTTCGTTCAGTTCTCAGCCTCCTCCACAGCTTTGCTTTCCTGGCTTTCACAGAATGAGTTCGCCTTGTGTACCTTTCACCCAGCCCGTCTTCGAATCGAACATGAAGGCATTCCGAATATCCTGTTCTCCGCTGGATATGTGCAAATTGTAAATGTCCGACAGATGGCTGGTCCAGTCGACCGGAATAGGGCACGAAACTGAAGATGGTTCGTAGCTACTGAGGCCGGAAGGTTGAGAACCCTTGTCGAGCTTGTTGTCTGATGGTTCCTCGAGCAAAGGCTGACATTGGTCAAAGTTTTGCGATATGCAACTGTCTTCCGACTCGGAATGGCCAGGAGGTCTTAGTGACAGGTCGAAAATGCGAACCGTGCTATCCTCCGAGCCCGATGCAATGTACGAGCCGCACGGTGAGAACGCGATGGACTTGATCGCGCCGCCGTGTCCTGTCAATGGCTTGAGGATCTGCTCCCCAGACCTTGCGTTCCATATACGGATAGTTGCGTCGTATGATGCTGAAGCAATACTAGTACCATCTGGTAAGAAGATGACAAACCAGAATGTGTCGGTGTGTCCTGTAAGCGGCTCGATGACATCTTCGCCCGTTCTCGTGTCCCATATACGAATAGTGCAGTCGCGCGACCCCGAGATGATTTGACCTCCGTCAGGGGAAAATGCAACTGTCAAGACTGCGTTGGTGTGTCCTTTCAGCACCTTGATAGCATCCCCACCTATGTTGGCGTCCCACACACGGACGGTATGATCAGTCGACCCCGACGCAATGACAGATTCATCCGGCGAAAACGAAACGGAATTGACAGAACTAGCATGTCCCCTCAACGGCTTGAAAGCCTCGTCTCCTTTGGTTGTGTCCCACAGACGAATTGTGTTGTCGTCCGACCCAGAGACAATATGGGTCCCATCCGACGAGAATGCAACAGATGCAAGATTGTTTGTATGGCCTGTCAATTCTATGACCTTCTCGCCAGATTTCACGTCCCAGATGCGGATGGTATTATCGGCGAACCTCGACGCAATGCGGGTCCTGTCCGGTGAGAACGCAATCCCAGAGCACCCAATATCAGGTCCCATGATCAGCTTGGTAACTTCCTCCCCTGTTCTCACGTTCCAGACTCGAACAGTCGCGTCCCATGAACACGAGAGAATATGGGTCCCATCAGGTGAGAACGCAACACAGTCGACTTGATCCGTGTGACCTGGCAGCGACTCGATGGCCTCCTCGCACATCTTCGCATCCCACACACGGATAGTGCCGTCGTGTGAGCCCGAGATGATCTGAGTGCCATTTGGCGAGAACGAGACCGATATGACTGAGTCAACATGTCCTGTGAGCCAGGGAGTGACCTCCTTGCCGGTTTTTGCATCCCAAATGCCGATGGTTGTGTCAAAGGATGCAGTAGCAATGTATGCTGGAGCTCACCGCGCCATTGGGGCCCCATTGAGTGATTGCAGCATATTTCAGAGCGAAAGGTGACGAATAGACGAGGCGATTAGGAAGAACGCGAGTGCATCGACGCGATCGTGTCAAGATTGGTGTAGACATACTACACTAGGGCGCTACAGCTTGGTGACGCCGAGAGAAAAGAGTAGCAGACAGAAGACGCATTAGACCAGCGTGCGCTGAGTCCGAAAGGCTAGAGACACGATCGAGACTTGCAGCGAGCAGGCCGACCGAAATAGACGCGGTCAAACTAACTCTGCTGTGCCTGCGCACGCGAGTACTGTGCCCCCTGCGCTGATGCTGAGCCCCTTGAATTTGTTGCTAGGCATGTGGCGGGCTCATGATTCATCATCGCGCCCCCGCGTCGTGAGACAGGTAGGTCACCGCGTATATATGCAGAGAGCTGTGTTTCCCTTCTGGAAGCCTTTCGTGAGGTTCGTGCAGTCTTCCGACCCGACCCCTGCCTAAGTGGCAAGGTCTCTATGGGCGCGAGTATTCCTTTATGTTACAGTCTTGTGTAACGAAAAGTCAAAGGTTACGTGAGCGACAGCAGTGCCCCTAGGATACAACAGAGTAAAGGAGAACACAGAGCCCAAGTTATTCATGCATCATGACGGTGCAGACATATACGAGAGCAGCAACAAAACCGAATTAGTTGCTTCAGCCCAAGTGTAACCGACTTAACGGCGCGAAAATGTAATTATACACGAAAATGCTTGCCCTGAAGTTCATATCGGCGGCGCGTCGCGTCTTTGCCACGCGCTCAAAGTCGACCAGTGTTTCTCTCGATCGACTCCTCTGTCCTGATATTCAACCATGAGCTCTCCGATACGCGAAATCCCTACTTCTGATTTGGAAGATGTGCCGATGGATGGTGAAGAGTCCATGCCCAACGCTCCGCCTGCACAACCGCTGTTTCTGCCTGGGACTCCTTCAGCTTCCGGTACACCTAGCCGTCATGACTTCAATACAGAGGAGGGATCTGATGCAGGGTCTGGGATTATGGCGAGGAGGGCGGTAGGAATGAGCACTCCACGGAGGCGGACACCTCTTTTTGCTGGTACGTCTACAGGACAATTTCGCGGGGACCCATAACTGAACGACATGGCAAGGCGGCTCTTCTTCTCCCTTGGCCTTCCCCGGCTCGACGCCGGCTAAGAACCGCACTCCAGCTAGATATGCAGCCATGGACACGGACCCACCGTCAATGCATGATTCAGAGCCTCTTGATTTTCCCTCGTTCGTGCATCATTCTACCTCCGTGATTTGTCGCTAAAAGATACTTGACGTGCAGGAGTCCCGTGAAGACACCTAAGAACCGACGAGGAGACATCCATTCCTCTCTCAGCATTACGCCTTCATCCGCCGCCCGTCGCGTTCGCAGGACCAAGCTCAACGACGACTTGAACTCTGATGGCACTCACCTATCCATGCCACTATCCTCCGCTCCGCATCTCTCTGCGCCGACGGTCCCTTCTGATGAGCCCGATGAGATTCGCGCCATTTGGGGTACGACAGTGAATCTCGGGGAGACGATGAAGACGTTCCGCGAGTTTCTGCGGGGATTCAAGACCAAATATCGTGTCGCCTACGACCGCGAGCGCGGCGTCCGCACACGCGCTTTGGCCACACCGCAGGAGGGCGAGGTCCTGCTCTATGAAACGTACCTCCGTAGGATGCGCCAGACTGGGGAGACAAACTTGAACCTTGACATGCTTAACCTGGCGGCGTACCCTCCAAGTCGTAAGCTACACAGTCAGTTGGTCAAATATCCGCAAGAAGTCGTACCGGCGATGGATCAAGTACTGAAGGACCTGATGCTGGAGATCGCGGAGGAAGACCAACAGGCAGGCATGGAGGGTATGCGGGGTGCACAGGGAGAGGAGGAAATTGCGGAAATCATGGGCAAGGTCTACAAAATCCGTCCCTTTGGCATGTCCGCCGTGAACATGCGCGATCTCAACCCCACCGGTGAGCACATCTTCTATATCGTTTGTTGTACCGAATCCAACTACTTCACAGACACGGATAAGTTAGTCTGCATCAAGGGTCTCGTCATTCGCGCGACACCCGTGATCCCCGACATGAAGGTCGCGTTCTTCCGATGCCTTGCCTGCAACCACACTGTACAGGTCGAGATCGACCGGGGCAAGATCGACGAGCCCGCACGCTGCCCACGCGAGGTGTGCGCGTCCGTCGGGACGATGTCCCTCGTGCACAACCGCTGCGAGTTCGCGGATCGTCAGGTCATCCGGCTGCAGGAGACGCCAGACGCGGTGCCCGACGGTCAGACGCCACACACGGTGTCGCTGAGCGTGTACGATGAACTTGTCGATGTTTCGAAGCCGGGTGACCGCCTCGTCGTCACGGGCATCTTCCGCAGTGTACCCCTCCGCGTGAACCCGCGCCAGCGCGCGCTCAAGAGCCTCTTCAAGACGTTCCTCGACGTCGTCCATGTGCGCCTCAGCAGCGGTGAACGCCTCGGCTTCGACCGTTCAACGCGCCCCGCGGGTGGGGACCGCCTCCCGGGCGTCGGTGGTGTCGGCGGCGGCGTGGATGAGGATGAGGACGAGGAGAGCGGGGTGGAGAGGGAACGGCGCACGACGAAGCGGGCGGAGATGGAGGCGAAGCTGAAGGAGCTGAGCCAGCGGCCAGATATCTACGACCTCCTGGCGCGCTCGCTTGCCCCTTCTATCTGGGCACTGGATGACGTCAAGAAGGGAATTCTGCTGCAGCTGTTCGGCGGCACCAACAAAAGCATTGCACGCGGCGGAGGCGCTGGGGGTCCCCGATACCGAGGAGACATCAACGTCCTCCTAGTCGGTGACCCTGGTGTCAGTAAGTCGCAGATCTTGCAGGTGTGTCCCGAGATTTGTGCGTTTCGTCGTGCGTTATCACTGAGACTCTCACCAGTACGTCCACAAAATTGCTCCCCGTGGAGTGTATACCTCTGGCAAAGGCTCGTCCGCTGTCGGTTTGACTGCGTATGTCACCCGCGACCCAGATTCGAAGCAGCTAGTTCTTGAAAGGTACGTCTTTCTATATCAACACACCGAAGCGACCCCTCACAGTCTGTTAGTGGAGCACTCGTCCTGAGCGATGGTGGTGTCTGCTGCATTGATGA
>KB445797.1:1348226-1376238 GCA_000320605.2 Gelatoporia subvermispora B
TGTCCCGAGATTTGTGCGTTTCGTCGTGCGTTATCACTGAGACTCTCACCAGTACGTCCACAAAATTGCTCCCCGTGGAGTGTATACCTCTGGCAAAGGCTCGTCCGCTGTCGGTTTGACTGCGTATGTCACCCGCGACCCAGATTCGAAGCAGCTAGTTCTTGAAAGGTACGTCTTTCTATATCAACACACCGAAGCGACCCCTCACAGTCTGTTAGTGGAGCACTCGTCCTGAGCGATGGTGGTGTCTGCTGCATTGATGAGTTCGACAAGATGTCAGACGCTACGCGAAGTGTCCTGCACGAAGTGATGGTAGGCTTTAATCTCCTAGCGTCAGAATTCTGTTGACGGCGTGCGACTGCAGGAACAACAAACAGTATCTATTGCAAAGGCAGGCATCATCACAACGCTGAATGCTCGCACTTCCATCTTGGCTGCTGCCAACCCTATCGGATCAAGGTATAACATGAACGAGACAATCACTCGCAATATCGACCTACCACCTACTCTCATCTCTCGTTTCGACTTGCTGTACCTTGTCCTTGATCAGGTGGACGAGTCCCTCGATCGTAAGCTTGCGCAGCACCTGGTCAGCCTGTACCTAGAGGATACACCTGAGACAGGTGGAGGAGAGGACATTTTGGTAAGCATCTGGTGTGACATGTGTTCATACTGAAGCCTGAAACGTCCTCCAGCCTCTCGACGAACTGTCCGCGTACATCACGTATGCCCGGTCACGGATCAGCCCCGTCATCACGGAAGCAGCATCCGAAGAACTCGTTCGTTCCTATGTGACACTCCGCAAGGCAGGCGAGGATCCACGCTCGAACGAGAAACGTATCACTGCGACAACACGGCAGCTGGAGAGCATGATCCGCCTCTCGGAGGCCCACGCACGCATGCGTTTCTCGTCATTTGTTGAGCTCGGCGACGTCAAGGAGGCCTACCGGCTGATGCGGGAGGCGATCAACACGAGCGCGCGCGACCCGACGACGGGTGAGATCGACATGGGCCTGCTCGACACGGGTATTGGGCGGCAGCAGCGCAAGCTGCGCGGCGATATGCGCAAGGCAGTCCTCGCGATGCTCGAGGGCGGCGCAGGCGCCACGCGTGGGGTGCGGTGGGCGGACGCGCTGAAGCAGCTCGAGGGTCAGAGCTCCATCAAAGTCAACCCGACCGAGTTCCAGGAGGTGATCCGCGCGCTCGAGCAAGAGGGCTTGATCAAGGTCGTTGGAGAGCGTGAGAGGAGGATGATTAGGCGAGCAGAGGGAGCCTGAATAGCTGGAAATGATCTTTCGACTGCATTGTAGGTTGTATTCATCACTGGTGTATCTTAGGTGTGCGCTTTCACATAAATTGTTGGAGTATGGACGACCAGTCATACAATGCCTGAGCTGGCACTTTGGAAGGAGACGACCGTCTCAGGCCCGCTGTCAGAACCGCACGAGGGCTTTCCGGGGATATACCACTGGATCACGCAACTTATGTGTACTTATCTCGTGCACAAAGGCAGCCTCCGTCACTTCAGACCAATCATCCCAGATGGCACCTTGATGCTTTAGCCTCTAGCCAAGTAAACCTCATAAACATGGAATGCCAGTCGATTTACTGCAACGTGCATCGATCTACACCGTGGGCATCACCCCATGTACCGATCTGGGACATGTTAGGTACATGAAGAGAATAGAATATCTATACTATACATGTGTGCGGTGCGATGGTGAGGTGTACATGTAAATTGTCCTCTATATAGCCTCTTTTCCAAACTCAAATGTGAGCATGCTTGGTACATACATCAGGGAAAATGGTAGCCGCGTTCAGGCCGTTCAAAACATGTTTCTCTGACATTCCAACACACTCTTTGCCTACGATATCGTAAATTTTCTTCTCGTCGCAAATCATACGGCTCATCCCTGCATCCAGCTTGTGCATCTCGCTCCATAACGCAGGAGAACGTTCACAATCACAAGACTGGACGAGGCGGCTGCAGTAAGTGGTTGGCCCGGGCCCCGAAGATTTGAACGAACCTGTTTTGAGGTGGACTTGCTAAAAGGCTAAGGCGCTGCACCACCGCATCCCCAACTCCTCACCATCATTCCCCGAGGGCATCGCCAGATGACCTGCCAGAGAAAACAAGGATTATCATTTAGATCAGGGCGCGAAGCTGACCGCGCGCTTGCCGCTCCAATGGCCACGTGGTCATCATCATCAGGGTGCGATGCCACATCGGGACCTGTGTTGGTTCGTAACCACGAGCACCGATCGACATTGAGCAGGCACTTGAGAGTACAGCACCCTCTGGGCTTCATTCTACCTCTGATGGCTCTCTGGGAGGTTATAAGCGACTGCGAGAGCCGCAAGGGTAGCGACGGCTACATTTCCCAGATCCAACACTCTCCGCCCTCGATAGTTACCCCGGCATTGTTCCATCCACGAGATTTCCGCCAGAAAGGGTCGCCTGCTTATCGACCGCTCGTCTTCGAATATCTTTTTGTTCCATCGATACCTCAGTTATACCATCAAGCCATTCCAGACCATCGCTTCCTGGAACCTGTATAAAGATGGTCGCATTGCGCAGCAGCAGCAGTGACTCTTCTGTACGCTGGTTTCCATCTCAATGTCCTCTAATAGCGCCTCGCCTCGCAAACCCAAAGGGGACCCCGCTAATTCTGGGACTCATGCACAGACTGCCCATAACCACCACCAGCACAAGATTGGTTGGAATAGCGAGATCGCAGACAAATCTACGCTCTTTCCGGGTACAATTCACGCATTCATTGAGGTGTTTTTGCAAACGCCTGATACTGGAGACCCTCCCAACCGTGACATCTCACAAGCATTCCAGGGCCTTGTGGACACGCGACAAGAGGAGAAAATCGTAGAATTTTTAGTAGGCACGCCGTACCATCGCGTATTATCATGTTTTGATAACCCCGGGCATAACTACAGGTGCCAGGGTTGGATGAGCTCACCCGGGACCTCCCGGAGGAAAAAAGGCTCAAATTCAAGGATACGCGCAGTACCATAATCCAGCTCCCTTATGCATCATACAACAAGGACGTGCGTGGTACGAAGCCCGACGTCAGCACTACACAACCTGGGGAGGTCTTCGAGGATGGAGTGAAGCCGAGATGGGATGGCATCTCTCTGGTCTTTGAGATCAAGCCTAGATGGGACCAAAACCCGCTATTGCCGACAAGACAGCTCCGAGAGGAGGACAAGGATACTCTGCGGCAACTTGCCATTGACGCCCGGAACCTTATGGCTGCGCATCTGAGCCTCTTCACGTTCGTTGTCGGGGTATATGGCCCTACGGCTCGTATCTATCGTTTTGACCGCGCCGGCTGTATCGCATCCCCACTTTTCAACTACCGCGACGAGCCTGAGATCTTCCGTACGTTCTTCTGGCGCTTTGTCCACCCTCCTCACGGTGTCCGTTTCTTTGGCCTGGATCCAACTGTGAAGCCTGCTACCGCTGAAGATCTCGAATGGGCGGAGGAGAATTTGCAGAAGAACGACAAGGTGCTATCTTCGGAAGGCCGAGCTACCAGTCGATGGCTTGAGGTCCATTGTCCGGAAGACGGCACCTATAAGCGATATCTGACAGTCGGGTTGCTGTTCTTGAACTCTCACTTGTTTTCTAGGTCGACGATGGTCTGGATCGCATTGGAGGAAGAGTCGGCAGATATGTATGCGCTAAAGGACGCGTGGCGACAATCCATCAGAACCCCCGAAACTGTTTACTTGAAACACCTGAAGGAGAACTACCCCGGGCCCGGCGAACTCGACGGTCTTCCCGAGCTGATTATCGGTGGCGATCTATCGGAATGGGAAGCATCTCAACATGTATATGGTGGGCAAGTTTTCTGCGCATGTGATGTATCGTGAGTTGACTTGGACAGCGACATCCTCGTTCACTTATCATCGCACCATGTGGGCCGAGATCAGCGGCGCAGACAAGGCTTATGAGCGCTGTCACATGCGCTTAGTGGTGTCGCCCGTTGGACGTCCGATCTTTGAGTTTCGAAGTACAAAAGAGATGGTCACGACGATTCGCAATGCTGTTGCAGGTAGGTGCGAAGCCGCTCAACCAATTTTGCAAGCTGATAGTCGTTCAGGGCACAGGAAGGCCAGACGAGTAGGCCTGTTACACCGGGACGTTAGTTCTGGAAACGTGTTGATAGTCGATGAGGAGCAAAAGAAAGGGCCCGGCCTACTATGCGACTTTGATTATAGTTCGTTCTTGGAGCCGGACGCGGATGACGTCGCTGAGGTCGTCACTCAGCCAGATGACGATATTGATGGAACAACGGAACTGAAAGAACGAACCGTGCGTAGTCATCACTCCTCTAAGGCAAACTACGTTGACCCGACACATAGGGCACTCTATACTTCATTGCCATTGGGATACTACGAGAGCCGAGCGGCGTGCAGCACACGACGGCGGACGACCTTGAGTCCTTCTATTGGCTCCTGGTGTGGATCATCCTCCGCCATGCGATCCACGGCCGAGGATCATCGATCTATGCAACGGTATTTCCCAACTTAACCGATCAGCACAGCCGTGCAATGAAGCTCGATTGGCTCGACTCGGAATATCATCGCGTGACCATACATGACAACGCTCCACTCACTTGGTTGCTCCGGGAGTGGAGCGCCTTATGCGTGAAGCAAAATTGGAAACAACCTACGCCTGCGATCCCGATACAACATGACGATGTTCTCCGGTTGCTAGATGAAGCACTCGCAAAGGACGGATGGCCGGAAAATGATGCAGCTGTTAAATTCGAGGTGCCAGACGACGAACTTTCTACGACAGCACACGTCACCACGACCACGACCACCAGTCAGCGGAAACGCAGCGCTGCGCAGCGGGAAGGGTCGAGACGAAGCTCCTCGAAAAGGGCGCGTACAAGCAAAAGTGGTGGCGACAGATGAGCTCGTCTCGTACCTTTCTCCGTCACTCCGGCGTACTCTTCTACGTACTCCGGCATCTATCCTGCTCTGTTATCGCCATGCTCTCTACTGTCGCACATTATCTATACCCTATGGTGAATTGACTTCACCGTGCTGTTTTTATACTGACTACTCGCATCTGTACCTGTTTACATGTCTACATATCACATGGAAAACTGAAATTTCAATGGGACGAATGCACATACGCAGGACACATGGCCATCGCAGCATCGTATCATGTTGCTGAGCTCCCTGCTATAAATATCAATTGTCGTTAAAATCAGAGCGTGAAGTTGGCCGCAAGCTTGCCGTCGGCTACCCGATGGCCACGTCGCCGGCATCGCAAGGGTGCGATGCCACATCGGGATTTGTGATGGTTCATGAGCACGTCTCTACGAGCACTCGGTACTCAGTGCTCGCGCCTCTTCGACAACGAGCATCCCGATCAGTGACAAGACACCACAGATATGCCCTCTCTATCATCTTCGTCCTTCATCTAAACAACTACGACATGGTCGAGAGCCACAACGTGGGCGTCGGCTAGTGCTACACCTCTGTCGACATTCCTGACCACGACCCGGACTCGACTGTAAACCCTGCTGTGAAAAGAGATCTCGAATGGGCTTACAAGACCACCGGTGGAGGTATGTCTTCGGGAGGCCGAACTACCAGTCGGTGGCTTGAGATCCGCTACTCGCAAGATAATCCCTATAAGCGACCCTTGGTACCCGAGCTGCTGTTCGTGAAGTCCCATTCGTCCTCGGGATCGTCAATATTTTTGAACACGCTACACATACCTGTAACACCGATAGCACTGTATGTACTGTTTAGTGGGGCTTTAGGATACAACGTGCTTATTGTGGAATGAAATTGCCAAAAGTGACTATGTAGCCGAGTACTGAGATGAGCGAGAACGCGGGTACGCTTGAGGATGAACGTTGAACAGTCACAGACCAAGTTTTCGCTATAAAGAGGCATCGGACTAACATCTCACTTCGTACCTTCTCATCGTACTGCTGTTACATCGTAGACGCACCAGGTTTTCATTTTTATGTATGACAAAGTCCACGACTACTGCTGAACGAAGCGTCTAATAGATCGGGACGCGCCTCTGTGATTCATCTAGATGGTACGTAGGGATACAATGTGTCTCCGGTGAGAAAGAAGTGCATAGGTATAGTGTATCGCAGCGAATTACGACGAAGCGTGTTGTACAAGCAGTAAATGATCAAGCATACGGGTGTTCCGAAAAGCGACAACGAGAGATGTATAGTGCAGATGCGAACGACGAAGAGCAAAAATATGTCGGTGAAGAGATCCAGAATTAAATGTACAGAGATCATCGCCACGCCCTCGGGGCTAGATGGAAGTAAAAAGCGGAAAAAGCAGGGGAAGCCAAGGGCCAAGGGGTGGAGGATACAGCTTAGTAAAATCACCCAGTGTAGTACTTGTTGTATTCCGGCGCCCAGCCCATCGGAGCTTGCGCATGCTGCCACTGTGGCATATGTGGATTCTGCATGGGCATCGTCTGCGGCGCCTGTTGGTACTCATGGCCCATTTGCGCAGCAATGCCATGGTCCTGCTTCCCGCCCTGAGCGTTGAACGAGAACTGCGGCTCGTGCGACGGCGTCGACATCGGCGGGCCCATGCTTCCTCGTGCGCTGCCCGTCGTGATCGGCGAGGGTGTGACAGTGTCGACCATCGACATGTTCTGCGCATGCGACATGGTGCCGGAGCTATCGTAGCCCGATGAAGGGGCGGGCGACTCGTACATGTAGTAATTCGACGGACTGGGCCCGCTGGCGTACGCTGTCGGGCTTTGCGCAGGTGGGGCGTAGTGAGTCTGATGTTGCGGCGGCTGCGGCTGGGTGTATACTGGGGCCTGCGTGGGTTCCGCGTATGTCTGATGAGTGTAGCGTTGCCGGTCGTCTTCGGGGGTGGAGTACTGCACTGGGTAGTCGTTAGTGCGCATTGTTTCGAACTGTGAAGAGCCATTATGACTCTGGGGCGGCGGCGTCAAGAGCTCAGTGAACGCGGTTATAGGCGGCGGAACATGGGAGACAGGTGCAGCAGGCGGCGGTTGCGGTTGTGACGGAGGCGGAAGAGGCGGAGCGTTGACAGAGGTTGCCGAGACAGGCGTCGCGGAGGAGTGCCCTCGTTGGCGGACGGCAGGAGGGACGTGGTTCGGGCGCACACGTATCCCGACCGTCGGGTACTTCGTCTTCTCCCTGTCCTTCTCCTTGCTCCTCTCCTTGTCCCGCTTGTCGTCCTTCTCCTTCAGCTTCTTCTCCGCCCTCGACTTCGGCTCCGGCGCGGACGCGTCCCTCGTTGGCGCAGGCGCCGTGGGCTTCGGGTGGGGCGCGGGCCTCGAATGGTCCGCCTTCGACGCAACGGCGGCGCCGACGAACGGAAAGCGGAAGTCGCCCGGCAGGCGTTCGCCCTCGGGCTCGAGCTCGCCGTGCTTGCGCTTCGCGCCCGCAGCGGCGCCGCTCGCATTGCGCGTGCGCGCGGCCTCCGCCTTGTGCATCATGATCTCCACAATGCGTATCGCCTCCGCCCTGCTGCGCTCGGCGTGCGCGCCCTCGACGCCGCCGCGGGCCGCGCCGAGCCTGCGGAGGATCTCCACGGCGGACGCGACGCTCTTCATCGCCTCGCCCGCGAGCATGTTCGTCGGCTGCTGCACGACCGCGTGCGCGCACACGACCGCCGCGTCGAACAGCGTCCGCCCAAAGTCGTAGAAGTCGAATGCGGCTGGCCGTGTGTCCTGCCATACACGGTGCAGCACGCGCGACGCGAAGATGATCGCGTGCGCCGCGCTGATCGTCCCGAAGAACGCCTGGTGCCCGGGCCGCCCCGTGTTCAAGCTCGCCTCCTTCAGGAAGGGCAGGTACAGCTTCAGGATGACGCGGTTCGCGAGGATCACGAGCTCGCACTGCTGCGCGAGCAGGAAGGGCGACCCTGGGGACGAGCCCGCGGTGAGATGCGAAGGGTCCTGGCTCATGTCCAACCGGAACGCCCCGGGGAGCTCGCTCAAGAACGAAGTCACGTTCGACTCGAAGCCTGCCGCCTGGTCGATGGAGAGCTCGCCAGGGTCGTCCGAGAGCGGATCTCTGAACGTTTGTTTCTTGACATTTTTAACCAACTGAGCTAATCTGTTCGCAGTAAGCACAACGCGGTCAGCGACATCGCGAGTTGAGACACAGCTGGGGGACAGCACTCACCTGCACTTCAGGACAAAGTACGCTGTCCCTTTTTCGCTGCCCTCCCCGCCCGTCGACGCAGGCAGCGTCATCGATGACGGGCTGAACTGCTCCTCGTCGACCTCCGCAGGCAGGCGCGTCGTGAACGAGTTGTCCGCAATGAGCGGCGGGTGCCCCATGCAGTCCGACACGAATCTGCCCTGCGTCAATCCCGCCCGGCGCACACAAGGGCGGCTCCGGCACTCACAAATCGTAATAAAACACATCCCACCACACCCGCCTCCGCGTCTCCGCGTCGAACACGCTGTACACGCCCGCCGCACAGTCGTCCGGGTCGTGCGCGAGGCCCATCATCCGCGCGACATTGATCATCTTCCCCACCTGCAGCGCCGCGCAGTCAGCTCCTCAAGGACTGAGCCCGAGCGGGAGAAAGGACCTACCAACGGGAACACGCCCTGTGCGACGCACGTGCGCCCGTCGTGCAGTAAGTACAGCACCTGCAGGAGCATCGCGACGACCGCGTCCAGGTCGTACGGCGCCGTCTTCTCGAACACGCCCAGCGCCTGCTCCGACAGCGCGTGCAGCGCCGCCGGATCCCCCTCCGCGCCCTCCGCCCCGAGCGCACCCAGCGAGAACGCCGCGCTCGCAGCTGCGAAGAAGCTCAGCGTCGGATGCGGTCCGCCCGGGATCTGCGCCTGCGCCTGAGCCCTCTGCGCGCCCTTTTTCGTTGCCGCGCCCGACCCAAAGATATCCCGCGCCAGCTCCGCCGTGTACGGCTTCCCGCGTGCCTGGAGCTCGGCCTGCGACACTGGCACCGGCGCATCGCCCGTATTCTCGCCCCACGCAAACATCGCCTCGACGCGCTGCACGAAGTGGCGCACGTTGAAGCACGGGTGCAGCAGCATCGTGTCGGCCAGCGCACTCAGGAGCCGTGGCCGCGCCGAGTGCGAGGGTAGCCGCGCAAGCAACGCAGGCGTCACCTGCGGCGGCGATCCCTCGCGCGCGTAGAACGCCTCGATCGGGACCGGGGGCACAAACTGCGCCGCAGTGTACGGCGCGCTCGCCGCGGCCGCGGGCGAGGCAGGCGGCAGTGCGCCTGGCGAGGGCTCCTTCTTGACGCGGCCCGAGCCTGTTGTGGGCTGGCGCCCTCCGCTTGCTGTTGAGTTCGCGCTTGTGCTAGGATCGACGACACGCATGCGCGGGTCGATGCCGAGCTCCTCGAGCTCGCCGAGCCATATGCTCGCGACGTCTTCGAGGCTGATGACGACCGAGCTGCCTGCTGCGCCCGTCGCGAGGAGCGCACGGTCGAGCGGGGGCGCGCTTGTCCCCGCGAAGTGAATTGCGAATGCGGGCGCACCCGCGCCCGCAGATCCGGGCTGCACACCAAAAGGCGCCTTGAACTGCGCGGGGGAGCCGGTGGTGAGCTGTTCCAGCGTGCCCTCGACGTTCATGAGGCGGTTGTGCAGAGATTGCACGTCGCTGCGGGAGTCGTTCGGTTTAGGGCGGGCAGTGGAAGGATGGGACGTACACTTTCTCCGCTGCGGCGGCAGAGTAGATGCAGCGCGCGGTAGAGTCACGCTTGAGGCAGGAGCCGCAGGGTGTGCGGCGGTCGCATTTGAGTTTTAGCCGCTTGCACTGCGGAGGGGAGGATGTAAGTCCGAGCAAGTGATGAGCAAGTCAGAAGCAAAGTGGACGCAGGCACGCAGGGAAATGAACGAGAGAACATCAAGGAGAGGTGGGCATCCCAGTGATGGGTAATAATGTGTGTGGGGCGGGGAAGCGAGGATCGAAGCGAGGAAGAGAAGTGCACAGATGGAATGCTCCCGTGCGGCCATCTATGTAGCTGAGGGGGAAAGTACAGCACGGACGTACCTCTGCGCAGACGACGGTGACCCTCGAGCGCATTTGACTGCATCAGCGATGGCGAAGATCCATCAGCGCTATCAGCCGTGTCAAAAAGTGCGGGCGGACGTACGTTCCGTTGGAGAACTTGGTCTGGCCGGTCGGCTGGGCCTGTCCCTCCTGGTCCTCCAGCTGCTCTGCGTGTGTGTGGACGAGGCCAGAGGCCAATGATGAGGACGACGACGAGTCGGGGTAGCCCATGGCGGAGTGGGACGGCTCGAGGGAGGGCTCGTACTCGAAGCCGTGTGTCGCGTCCATCTCGCGCTCTCTCCCCGGGCTCGCTGCGGTATGTTTGTTTGTCTCGCTCTGGAGGTATCTGGTGGCGGTCAAGTAAGAGCTGACGAGCAAGACGGAAGAGAAATAGGGACGGGTGGGGAGGGTGGACTAGCGGAATATGGGAGCGGTTTCAAGCTGCCAGCCCCGTTTCCCAAATGAAGGGTGCTTAATTATAACAATTGGTCACGTCACACCCTTTAAATGTATTGTTAACTTTGGTGATTTTCACGTCACGCTGCCCAACCGATTGTTGAGTGAACCACCTCAGTTGGGTTCGAAACTGCCCCGAAAAACTCCAAAATCGCTCTATTATCTTTCTGTGGTATACCGCACTTGAATTGTAGACTCCAGAAGCTGTTAAACTTCACGGAGTGTAAAAACTCATTCTGACACTCTGAATCAGTCATAGCCGGTAGAAAGCGCCCGTTCTGTTGCTTGTTCGACTCGAGAAACCTCAATGAAGTTGTTTTCTCGAGCAAATGGATGAGATGACCAAGGAGAAACTCGATGCTGCTATTTATTGTAGTCATTGTCGCGGCCGTGTGTTCTATGCTACCGCACGCAATGAAGACCAATTGTTACTCGATACAGGTCCTGTCGCGTCACAGTTAGGTCCAATTGTTATCAATTACACTCAATTGTTATGTCACTGTCACACTCGATTATTATCCTTTCAGTATTGGCTTGGTGCGTCCCCAGACACCGTCCCATTATAGACTAGAGCGCCCGCATGCGATTCTAGCGCGGGGTCTTGCGGGGTCCAGGAACGCTCACCTAAAGGCGCTTAAACCTGCGCTGCATCTTCGAATTTGCGTGACCTGCACAGCAACGCATCCCACCCTGTCTCCTCTGGCCGCACTTGTCCTTCATTGCGGCGGATCTGCAGCTTGCATACAATAACATTTTAGGGGACCACTTTGTTGTCGAACGATCAACTGGCCAGTATCGCGCGCGCACGCGTCCGAATGCGGCTAGCCGCGACCTGGGCGACGCCTCCATTTCTTGTGCCGTCATGTTCGGAAAACATTCCGCACCTGCGCACTAGCCTGCACTGGCCGGACGCAACCGACGATGGCACACCCCGCGCGCAGCACAGATGATGATCACGCTCCGCGGTACGTACATGTGCCGCACGCCCCAGGATCCAGAACCAGAACCACCCTCGCGCGCACGCCTCTCTATTATTATCGTCGCCACCCGTGCTCTGACACCGCAGCGGCGGCCGCGCATGGGCACACTGCACACCGGGCGTCCGCAGCGCGCACGGGCAGCGTGTGCGTGCGCACAGGCGAACACGAATATTCGCCCAGGAAGGCATGGCGGCTCCGGCGCGTGCGGCACGCTGCCGCGGCCCGCGGTTGCTGCTCGCACCGCGGAGATCGAATCGCGTTTGTAAACCCTTCAGCCCGTGAAATTCGCCGCGAAAGCGACCGCGAAATTCGCCGCAGACGGGGGCATTTTGCACACCAGCGCAGCACTCGCGCAGACGCACGGGCGAAGACACTGCAAAAACTCGCACGTAGTACGATGTCGTGAGCCGTGTCGTGACATGCTCTTCTTGGTCTTCCCTGTCGATGCCGATCAGGTCTACGCCCGCAACTCCTGACAGCGCCGCACAAGATCATCCCTGTGCAACAAGGAACAGACTGGCGAGCGTCATTCTCAAAGGACTATGCCACACTGAATAATCCCTTCAGCGCTTTCATCCGTGAATAAGTCCATAGGTGAAGTTCCAAAATCCATCGTTTTGAATTTCAAGACGGACATATTGACCTTGTTCATGAAATGTGACGATTGCTCCTCAGAACCATGCATATAATAATTACATTGTCCGGTGTGGACACACCCGAAAAACTCAGAATTACCATTTTGACTCACAGTATGGGTGTCTCGAGGATACCCTCCCCTCTCCTTCTTGATTCCACAGCGTCAATCTTCACGGAATGTTAGCATTAGACAAAGGGACCTCCACTACCGCTAGCCAACCCACCTGCCGCACATCAGTCATGACACGGGTCTCAACCGGAACGCCATACAATAGGCTACCTCTTATCCGCCCCACCATCACTAGTTCCGTCGCCGTAGTGCGCCGTATGGGCCCACTAGCCTCTTTCGTGTCTCCGTACCACAGGACACGCGCGCCCCAGTCAGCGTACACGCGTCTCACCCGTGCAGGTGCGGTCCTCCGTAAGGCTTGTGATCCTGTCGGACACTGCAACCTAAAACACAACGGGGAAACAAGGACGAACTGTCCGGGACGTGCGCGGGCGACCTGTTTCCAGTCCTCCGTGCTGGGATGGAAGCCCGAGCGTCGAGCGTGTGGGCTGCCGGCATCTTCTCTATACCCCGGGCGCCAGCCTTCCCTGTCCTGCCAGCAGAATCCTCAACATCAACATCTGTTTCGCTCGCATCCCAGCCCCTAGTGGTGGGGGTGGAGATCTTACAACGACGGCGTCCCTCCACTCCTCCCCTGTGCGCCATAGCGTAAATAGCGCGTCGCTGTAAGCCGTAGGACGCCGTTGTCGGGCTGTTCGGGGCGCCTGCTTCCTAGTCCCGGGTCTATCAGTAGCATCGGACACCGAGCTTGGCCAGGTGACCTATCACGCAGCGCGCGGAGCGCGCACGTTCATTTTGCGAGGGGCGGAACTCGAGTTCTGGAGCTAAGGGTGGTCGGGCATGGGACATCAATGACGCAGCACTAGTGCGTGATGTGCAGCCCCCCGCCCCCAGCCTCGTCAGTTCACCTCTTCCAAGTCCCTCGTCTACAAGACTTACGGAAGCCCCCTAGGACCGCCTATAGCCCGGCTAGGGATGACTACGCTATCAGCGAGCAGTAGGCGGGTACAGCGCCCGACAAGAAGGCGACCTTGAAAGAGGTGGTTGTGCCCCCCGTGTGGTATTCCGCCGTCTTTGTTTTCCATCTTCGCTTCGGACAAGCACCCCACGCAGAACTCGTGGTCACCCAACTTTCGGGCTTCTCTCGTGTGCTTCGCTGTGCAGTCTGGCCATTTGTATGCGCCGCCCGGCGGGCTCGGAGAGTCGAGCGATGCTTCTGTGCGGCAGCGATCGATCGAGCGACGCTTCTGTGCGGTAGCGATCGATCAAGCGCCGCACTCTTTCTCCCCGTCTGGCAATATATCGCAAATCGGCGCATCATCGACGTCGCCCGGTTTTCTATCAGCTCTTTTGTCCTGCGAGTCCCCGTGAAATGATATCACTTCCGAGTCGAGATCATACTGCACTGGGGCTTCTCCGCGCCCGTAACAATTCGAGCTTTCTGACTGTCTCCCCCCGTAGCACGCGCTCCATCTCTCCATTCCACCCACTACCTAAATCATTCCACCCCAGAATTACGATCGACACTGCACCACGCCGCACTCTCGCGGGATCCCAATTCCATACCTCCGGCTCGCACGCCCGCAGGCCAGCCATGCTTGAGATGCCTCCCCTGACCTGGCCGCGCTCGCGAACGCGCGCATAGACTTTCATATCCAATTCGACAAAACACCCTATCACTTACCCGCAACACAATACTCAATGCGAGCTGGATGCCCGGGCCGCTGCTGCAGGGTGCGGGAGGAGCAGGTGAGCAGGACCCCGGACCGCGCTTCGCGCGGGAGGGTGGTGCGCCCAAGAAGATCGACAACGTGCGCGCGAGAAGAGAAGTCAGTGCTTCGTGCGCACATGCGCGAGGCGCGTGCGTTCGTGCAGCGCGGATGCGAATACGGAATGTTGAGTCGATGGGGGCAAGGGAAGCCGGTGGAGCACGCACATGGCGTGTCGTGCTCGTGGGCTCAGAAGGTTTGTTCGTTCGTATGTATATTTTCTGGGTGCGGAATGGATTCGAATTTGTTGTAGAGATTTCTTCGATTTGTACTCTGGGGATTTGGTGCTTGTCTTTGTATTTGAGACAGCAACCCATCCAGCTTTCAGTGGTGACTAGCCTATCTTGAAGAAAACGAAACGTTGTCGCAGAATATTAATTAGTGGTGGCGATAGATCGGCTCGCGAGAAGAGACAGGGCGTAGTATACAATATATTGATGACTATGGGAGACAAGTCATTGCGATATAAATCTGTGGGTGCAGAATCGCCTTTCCAACGCCGCTATCCGAAGGAAATACTCGCTTTGAAGGCGGGACGTACAGCAGGATATCTTCCATATCCTGTAAGGCAAATCGTATACGTTGACATATTTTCGTATTCCCACGCACAACACAGTATCTCAAGTACCGCAAGCCTACCTGAAGTATCAACGCCTCCTCTCCCACCTGCGCTCATCCCACCTTACGCATACATGTACTCCGACCCCCACAACAAAGCTCACCAATAACGTCATATCCCCCGTCCCCGCGCGTGCCACCGGCCCAGTTCACCACGGCTACGCCATGCACACGACCGTTATCCCGATGCAGATCGCGAACGTCGTGACAGCCGCGTACCCACGCGGAAGGTTCGGGTGCTCGGGGCGATCCCATGCATCCTGTATGTCGTATGCGGCGAAGCTGCCACGACGAAAGACGAGGTGCTCGACCAGGCCGATGGCGCAGAATGGCGCCAGCCAGTACCCGATGAGGCCTGCTCCATCGTGAAACCGTACAAACGCGTATTAGTATCGCATGGCACATAGGAGAACGAGAGCAGATGTATACACATACCGAGGACGTCCACGAACGTCGTATAGAACTTGTTTGCACCAGTGATCGCTAGAGGAATGAGTCTGCCCAAACCAAGGTCAAACCAGGATCATCAGCCCTCGAATAATACATATACACGAGTAAGAAACACACTCACACTGCCGTCGCGACGACCGCATACACGGGGCGCGGCACCCGCGCGCACGCGGTGTGCACCATCATAAGGCTTGTCCCTGCTGTATACATTGCAGGTGCGCACGACCTGGGCCCGGTCAGTGCAAGGAGCACGACGAGTAGCCCTCCAAAACTTCGCGCCGGCTGCAGTACCGCGGCGACCAACCCGCCGACATTGTTTCCATTCCCGAGCCCGGCTGCCCATGGGGGCACGGTCGGTGCCGCCGCCGTGAACGCCGCGCCGAGTAGGTGCGCGGGCATCTGTGTCCAGCAAGGAAAGAGGGTACATAGTAGCCAGTCCTGTGGAGATTCAAAAAGGCGCATGCACGCTAGAGAGAATTAGCCCAAGGTATGTGTAGACGAAGATTTTTGTGCTGTGGTAGCATGGTTCAGGTCAGCGATGCCGTCTGTGCGCACCCTTTCTTCCAGCGTCCTGGCGCTCAATCACTCACCTGCTTGAGCGGGCGTCGTGGTCTACCGCGTAATCCGGTGTGAGTGTCGCCCATCCCACATTCGTCACGGCGAGAGTTGCAGCGAATGTCATGAGTGTCCCCGTGCTCGTAGGTGTGGATCCGGTGAGCGGCGTGCGCGCGAGGTCTCGTGCACCGGGGCCGACCATGACGAAGAATGCATTGTCGCCTCGATCTGGCATCTCTCCAGCGCATGGAGAGGCGAGAATCTTGGGGGAGCGTCGTCAGTACGAAAGCATGATTGCTGTATTTTCTCATTCGTGAGCCTGACGAGGGTCACTGTCCCTTGCGAAATGTATCAGATATACTAGGCCAGGATGCCCAGAAGGCCTTCAACGACCCTCGACATGAGGTAACGACAGTCGAAGAGGGATAGCGATGGAGAGGAAAGAAGTGAACTCAATTCCAGGTTCGATCAAGACTGAGTAAGTGACATTACATGGCAGAACCAACCGTCGAATATTCGCACCCCTCAACTAACACAATGTGTGGAGGTTGCAAACCAAAATTGAGCAGCATATGTACGGAGCAATCCTAGAATTGGGCGTGAACCGATGTTTCCACCGCGCTAGCTCGAAAATCATATATCAAGCCTGTGCGAAAGCTAGTCTCGAGACACGACCACTCACATCGTTTCAACCGATGGCCGCTTTCCTACGATCCATCTTCTCTCTGCCCATCTTGCACCAAGGTAAACCGCCGAACCTCCCAAAAATCCGACCAACATCCCCATATCGCCTGTGCCTGCACGTGCAATCGGCCCCGTGTACCACACTTGATCCATGCACACAACCACCAGACCCACCGTGCAGGCGAATGTTAGGAGCGATGCATATCCTCGAGGAAGATTTGGGTGGCGTGGCTTGTTCCACGCTTGCTGCACTTCATATGCGGAATACTCTCCCCGGCGGAAGACGAAGTGTTCAAGAAGACTGATAGCGAAGTGTGCGGCGAGCCAATAACCGACGATGCCTTCGGGATATGAGTGCAATGCGAAAGAACAACAGAAGAATGGCGTACTGAGAATATCCACGAAGGTAGAATAGAACTTCGTCGCTCCAACGATTCCCACGGGAATCAGGCTGGGATCGAATTCGTCATAAGTCGATTCGTCCAAACAGACTTCATCACTACTCACAGTGCCGTGGATGCTATCGCAAACAGGAACCGCGGCACTTTCGCAAACACGGGCGCAATCGTCATGAAGCTCGTGCACGCCGTGTACATCGTCGGCGCGCACGCACTCGGCGAAGTCAGCGCCACCAGCACAAGGAGGAACTTCCCAAAGCCGCCTACAGGCTCTAAGATGGCGCCAACCAGCCCTCCGATATCATTGCCATTGCCGAGGCCTGCTTGCCAGGAAGGTACCGAGAAGGCTGCGGCTGTGAAAGCTGCGCCAATTAGGTGGGCAAGCATCTATGGAAGCGTCGAGGCGTTGGCACAGCTACAATCGGCTGGAGCAAAGGAAGCTGAGACGTACACTGGAGACGATGAAACCGAGATAAACATAGATAAAGATCCTCCAGCTGGATGCCTTCCTATCATGGTACACGCCGTAATCTGGCGTCAGCGTTGCCCAACTAACATTCGTGGCAGCAAGCGTAGCACCGAACGTCATGATTGCGGCAGCACTCGCTGGGATCGCATTCGTTAAAGGTGCGTTGACGAGATGCTTTCCTCCGGCTCCGAGCATGACGATGAAGGTAATCACGTTTGGAATCCATGCGACCGTTTCATACCTGTGAGGCATTCGGCACGAGAACTGTGACTGGACGCATGACGAACCAGTTGAGTATATGCACGCCACAAAATGTCACCTGTGAAACACATTTGGCAAGTTTCAATACACTGGAACTAAATCACTCACCAACAAAGCTAAAAGACCGATGATCACGATTCCTAATGACGCACCCAGATGGGCTGAGGTCGCGCCTAGTGTCTGGCCTCCAATAATTGTATTGATGATCAGATACCCTTGCATCGAGACGACGTTCAAGACCGTCGGAATAAGCGCGGCGTAGTATCTGCAGTGACAGATGCGTAAGTTGTCGAACGCGACCAGTGGCCGAAACGCACCCCCAACAAAACCGCGCAAAGACCATCGAGCGTGTGCCAAGCTTGGGACCAAAGACCGCGCTACCATGTGTTCAGTTCGGAGTGCATATAGTGACCTCTGGGGACCTACTTCCAGGCCGGGAACGCGCATGTGCTGAAGAATCTGCCTCAGGGAATACGAAAAAGGATATAGTGAAATGGTGCACATTATATCAACTACCACGATGATGAGGAACGAGTCCCTGATTCCTAGCCCATAGAATGCTGGGCCGACGGTGCCTGCTGTCATTCTGCACAATCACTTAATGTGACATACCCTAGGGTCATGTAACGGACGTACGTGAAGATATTGGCATTAGCGGAGAACCAGACGAAGAACAGCTGGTACAGTCGCGGATTCGTCCTGCGCTCGTCGGGAATCGGGTCGATACTGATCCAGACAAAGTCTCAGATTGGAGAGAAGCCTCGACAGCTTCTGACCTTACTCCTCGAGTTCGACTCCCCATTTTAGCAGCCACGACGTCGCCTTCACAATCCATGGCGCCTTCCTGCTATGCTCCTGGCTTTCAATGTCAACAGCCTGTATGTCAGTTACATCCCCCAGCTCCTCCTTGAACTCTCTTGACGTTGAGCTCTTCTCATCGCTATGCGACATTGACGCGGAAAGCGGGAGCAGATCGCAGCGGGGCACAAGACAGTCTAGATAACATCCCATCTCTCCCGGCTTTATCGCAAATCTTTGACGCGGGGTGGGGCATCGCTCCGAAGGTCTATCAGAATGTATGGGAGCCAAACTGTAACTTTGTCACATAGCGCACAGAAGGGAGTGAGACGAGGCCTAGAGATAGCAAGGATAGACTCCATCCAACAGCCAAGAGAACACACGCGCGAACAGAGCGCAGACAAGCCGGACTCGTGACGGTGTGGGACCGAAGAACAGTCACGTGTGCACCTCTGGTCGACTTTGATAACCGGGAGTATAGCAGAAGCTGCGAGAGACCATGGTCTTCTCACTGCACTCTGAAGTTGCGGATCGAGAATCAGATAGCCCAGCCAAGAAGTTTGTATAATACATATTTATGGGATCATTATTCCCGTTGTATCAAAGCGAGTAGCCCGAGGCCGCCTAACAGCGCGTACTTGAACTGCGGGAAGTCGTTCTGCAATTCGGTCAGGCCGAAGTCCATTATAGTTTGATACGAAGAACGCACCATAGCAATCGTAACGTATCCTACATATGGCAGGAATCTGGCATACACAATAAGCACAGAACAGCAGATGAAACGTGTCACGTACCCTCTGACTTTGCCTATGATGTGCTTCCGCTCTAGCCACTCAAGACCCTGATACAGCTCAATGTCGTCGATGTGATTATTGTCTCCCTTGGTGAGCAGCAGCTGCTCCTGCGCCAGGGGACTGGCGGATATTAGACTGCGCATGCAGAGAGGGGTAAGTGTGCCAAGTGTGGACCCGAGGCAATGCGTGGCGCACCCTTTCTTCTTTGACACCAGATCTCGAGTTTCCAGTACTCGATGGACAATCGGGATGTCTGCGCCGGGCACCTTGTATACTGTTATGTCACCTATTTCGTACCGTTGATTTGGGGGGTTGGTGAGGAACAGGAGGTCGCCACGATAAAATGCCGGCTCCATAGAACCACTATGGTAACACTAGTCAGTCTAATGGTAATACGAGGGCACTTCTGCACGTGCCTGAGGACAACAACAATAGGTGACTCCGTGTTCGTGATCAACCCAAGGCCCTTCCAAATCATAAGGCCCGACGCGAGCACGGAGGCGAAGTTAAGGATCTGGAGGAGGACCTAGGGACGTTTCTCAGCACACCAGAGCGCTCTGGGATAAAGTAGATATGTACATGTCGGAACCCGAGCCTGCGCAGCGCCTTCAGCTCGTCACCGAACATCCTGAAGGCGTGAAAAGAGAGAAAGTCGAGGGTGGGTTGTCAAGAGCGGTCTTCAACACGTCGCGTCGGGCGCGATGGGGATGTAAGCCACGTGGATGCACCGATCACTGTAGGCGCCCGTCAGAGACGATTACCCGACCCCAAGCCGCCAGACTCACCGCCGTGTGGGTCCACAATTGCACTCGTGATTCGGAAAGAGCTAGAGAATCAGCTCACTTAGGCCTTGTGAGGACCTTTGATAATTTTTAGAGACAATTTGAGCGACCTTGCCCATCGTATCTAGCTATCGAGGACGCCGACGTGATGCATTCCATGAGATGAATTCGGAATGAAGCAGGCGTGGCGTACTTGTCATAGGGGCGGGAGGATGGAACGCGTGATATCACTTGTTAAGATAATGGCATACAACTGAACATGTACAACTTCAACTATCGCACTAAACATGTGGCACGACGCTGGTTCCGAACTCCTAAGATTCTACGCGCACTGCATTCGGTACAAATCCTACATACGTCACTGTTCTAGTTCTCTCTGATGCGATATCTTCCATCACGTCTGTCGCATAATACCAGTACATCTAGAACCATACGTTCGAAAGAAGAATAAACAATACCGAACCATCTCGTGAGACCGCAGAGGGACAAGCGAAAAAGTCTGTCCATTACTGACGTCCTTTCATGCCAAGAAGCGAACCAGGAGTCACCGCCTGCACATCCTGCGGGGCACCAGCACCGGGAGGTGCCGTCCGGATGTCCCCGTGCGGCGGCACGGACGCCTTCGAGACCGTCACCGAAGATGACTTTGGCGACTTCGACGACGTCGAGCCGGGCGACGAGCTCATCTGCAGTAGGAGCGACGCCGCAGTCTCGTCCTCGGGTGTCCACGTGGGGGACACCGTCGGTGAGTTCGTCATCTTCTGCGTGCCGTATGCCCCACCCTGCATGCTCGAGCCCGCGCCCGGAGTAAAGGTCATCGGCGACATGCGTGCAATGCGCGGCGAGACGGGGGCGGGGAGCGAAAGCGCGGGGACAGCGGCGGTGGGAACGGCGGGGCGGAAGCGGCCGGATGACGGCGGTGAGGGAAGGTGTGACCCGGTGGCTGCAGCGGAAGGGGAAGGGAGGGCGGCCTCCGGTAGGACTGGGAGACAGCTGGGGTCGATGTACGGGTGAGGTAGCCAAGAGGCAATTGGTGGGAGGCGCGGGGAGATGTCAGCGGTGAGAGGGGGGATGGACGGCCTGCGGGGACCTTCGTTCGGTTCCCTGCGCGGCGAGTCGGAGTCCGCTGGAGGCGGTGGGATGGCTCGTGGGGTGGGCGGTGGACGGGGCACGTCTGTGATATCGAGACCTGCCTCGGGCCGCTTGCGCTTCACACCGGTCTCGCGTGGGCCAGCAGGCTGAATAAGACTGCCCGCGCACTTGGAGCACTTGGCGCCCTCTAGCGTCTTGACCCGCTCAATGAGCTCCTGCATGTACGTTACGGCCTTGACTAGGACGTCGAGTTTAAACTCCTTCTCCTCCGACTTGCCCTTCCCGCCTTGCTGTACGACTTCAACGGGTATGTCTTCTCCCGCGGCTGCCTTCGCCTTGTCGGCCTCGTTGACGAGGGTACTCAGAGTCGCCAAGGTCTCGTTGATCTTCGTGCGGCGCGCCTTCTCTATGCGCGAGTGGTTGAGCTTGCGGAGGGATTCCCGCGCGGAGCGAGACATCGTCCCGGGCTTGCGCCCGCGTCGCTTGGGAGCAGGTGCGGCGGCAATGGGGTCGTACTCGTCCTCGTCACCCGAGTCGGTGTCGTGGTCATCTGCTTGTGCGCTGTGGTCAGGGACCAGTGGCTTCGGCAGGATCTGCGGGTGCGTACGACGATGTGCAGCCTTGGAGCCGACGTCGCCAGGGTAATCCGCAGCGCTGAGAGAGCCTGTGCGTGCGCGTTTGGCCCGGCGGGGCGGGTTGACACTAGCTGCGTACGACGCAATAGGTTCCTTCGAGCCAACCATCTTCGCTGCGCTGCGATAGTGCGCTCAGAGTCGGGAGGGGAGGGGATAGGATAGTGGGGGTGTGTCGAGGGGCACACGACCTGCGAAAGCAGGAGCGGCGCACGACCGTCGATGGAATAAATAGGAGAGGCGGCTGAGAGCGCGGAGTGCCTGTGCGCCATGCTCTGTTTGCGATAGGGTGACAGGTCGTGTGCACCAGAAACGTGCGCGCGCATTAGAGGCAGATTTGGAGGGTACTCACCCGCCCAGCGCTGTTCATCGTCGCACGACCACTCCCGCCGCCTCTGATTGGCTCCTCCATCATGAACGTGCACCCGCCCAGTCACTCCTTCCTTTTCTGGACACCCGAAGCACCTCTCCATCCTTGGGCCGCAGAACGTTGTTCACCTTTCCGGTGTCTTGCACACGATAACATGGCACATGTGTCTTCGGACGCGCGCCATCGAGCTGCTTCGCGTGTGGGGGTATTGTGTTTTTGAGCGAGCAACCCATCCCGCGGGCACAGCGTTCAGCGCCGAATGACATGCATCAACCACAGACATCAGCTGTGACATGGATAGACGCGAGTCTGATGATAGTGCATGTCATACTGCCTAATACGCCTTGGATCCGCGAGACCAGCCGTGAAAGAAGCTAGTTGCAATACTAGATCAGTGTGAGGCTCGCGAACGTTCATCAAATACGAAGACGCACCTAAACGGCCACCCTAGGTCCAAGAGGCAAAGTAGTACGAACCTCTGAAAGTCGATGCCACGGGTAGTAAACACGATGACGAATGTCCAGTGCTTCGACATCTTGCAGAGGAAACATGGTGGAACGTGCCTCGTCATCTGTACCCATGTTGCTCTCACATGTACTATAAACCTTGGCACATGGGCAAAGAGACGCAGTCGAGTAATACGACGGAGGCTTCTCTGAGGCGTGCCGTGAGCAGACTCTGGTAAAGGTATCTCCCGACAAGTCTCAGGACAAGTGGAGATCTCGAAGACGCGAGGAAGCAACGATTCAGAACGATCAGGTTCTGGAGTACATCGACCACTCGCTCAGAAGAAAATGGCTCTAGATTGCAGAACCAAATGACGAAAGAAGATTCCAAGATTTAATCTGGAGCCCCACAACGATCCGGTGGGTGCAACGTTAATCACGTATGAAGATCTAAGAGTGTCCCTATATGCGTGATAAAGCTGTGGAAGACCACGTTTCAGACATCGCACCAGGTATGACAGCAGAAAAGAACGTACCCTTAGCACAAATGGGAGTGAGTGAGTAGATGCACTCGGAGCACAACGTCGGATGCTGTCCGCCATGCAGATGAGGACCAAGAATCACTGACCTTTCTCGTGTCCGAAGCGTCCGTTGTTGAACATCATCTAGCGCACATTTTCAGAACAACTAGCCAGTGCGAATGCACCACACATGTGTTCGGGATCCATGATTGACTAGCTGACTGGTTGAAGAAAAACCCAAGTCCATTTGCAGCCACCCGCGAGGTGGCGCGTCTCCTCATTCTTCAAAGTTCCCACGGCATCTTTCTCCTCTTATGCGACCGGCCCATGGCTTTGGGCCTTTCACCCGGGTCTGCAGCTCGAGGCTCTCGCTCTCGCTATATTTCAATGGCTCGTTGAGACATGCTGCAGGCATACACACGACGACGATTGAACCGGTAGAAGATGGCGCCCAGGAAGACCCGAAGGCAGCGCAGAAGCGCAAGAGCCGGACGGAGTGGAAGCGGAGACAGGGCGTACGCAAATCAACATAGTCTCATGCTTGAACAATGCTCACCAACTTCTGTATTTGTAGGGATTTCTAGACCATGTCGTAATCCACGTCCGAGGAGGTATGTTTCGACGGAATGCTCCGCGTCTATTACTGAACTGAACGAATAATAGGCAAGGGCGGAAACGGCTGCGTCGCCTTTCATCGCGAGAAGTTCATGCGTGTGGGTCCACCATCCGGTGGCAACGGCGGTCGCGGAGGAGATGTCTACATCATGCCCACTCCCCATCTCACGAGTCTCTCGTCCGTTCCTACGCGTGTGCGCGGCCACCCTGGAGGTGGCGGCCAGGGCACCTGGCAAAACGGCAAGACCGCGCCCCCAATCGTAATCAAAGTCCCCCTCGGGACCATCGTACGCCAACTCGCGCCAGACGACCCGCGATGCGCGAAGGACCAGTGGGAGGCCGAGGCAGAGTCGCTCGAGGGCCTCACCCCCGAGGAGCGCAAGCAGAAGCTGCGCGAGCGCCGCTGGGTGCACTACCCCGGGTGGCAGGACTCCAACGAGAAGCGTGACGCATGGAAGGAGGCAGAGCAGCTATTTTATCGGGAGGAGCGCGAGCTGCGGCGACAGCGCCGGCAGCGCGAGGAGCAGCCGATATACCTCGACCTCGACAAGCCGGAGGAGACGGAGGAGGCGATCGACCCGAACGCGCCGCTGGGCTTCCGGCGTCCGCAGCCGTTAGGGCACCTCGTCGCGAGCGGCGGCACGGGGGGCCTCGGGAATCCGCACTTTCTGTCCGCGACGACGCGCTCGCCGAAGTGGGCGACGCGCGGGTGGGAGGGCGAGCGCGTGTCGCTGGCTCTCGAGCTAAAGCTACTTGCGGATATTGGGCTTGTCGGCATGCCGAACGCGGGTAAGAGCACACTGTTACGCGCATTGACCGGCGGACGCGCGAAGACGGAGATTGCGGGCTACGCGTTTACGACCCTGAACCCCGTTGTCGCCGTCGTGCGTGTCGCGGACGACGGCAGCTTCGAGGGCAGCGCGCAGAGCCTCGTACACGAGGAGACATGGGTCGAAGAAGAACGTGAGCAAGAGCTCATGGACAGCGGGGCGCTCGCCGAGGCCTTCACGCGGAACCAACGATCGCACGAAGAGGAGAGCGCGGAACACAAGAAGGGGGAGTCGCTGGAGTCCTTCCGTTTCACCGTTGCGGACAATCCAGGGCTCATTGAACGTGCGTCGGACAATGTCGGGCTAGGCCACTCCTTCCTGCGCTCAATTGAGCGATCGCTCGCGCTCGTATACGTCGTCGACCTCTCCTCGCCTGCACCATGGGACGACCTGCGGGTTCTGCGCGACGAAATCGAGAAGTACAAGCCCGGTCTGAGCCCAAAGGCACGCTTGGTCATCGCGAACAAGGCCGACCTGCTCGGCGGTTCGGAAAATGATGACCCGCGAGCGGTGGAAGAGGCGCGTCAAAAGCTCAAGACGCTCGAAGAGTTTGTCCAGCGTGAGATGACGGTCTCGGGACAGGAGGAGGAGGGTGGTTCAACGGAGGGACGGTCGATGGACGTCGTGCCGATTTCCGCGAAGTTCAGTCTCAATATTCGCAAGGTCGTCCATCTCATGCGCGGATACGTGGAGGATGCGAAGAGAGGCCAGGTACCATCTACTATAACACCCGTCGGGCCCGTGTGATAGTCATTGCACGGAGCTCAACAACACGATAAGATGCTACGATGGTCATAATGATTTCCGATGCTTTTCTGTCCGTCGGGACCCCGGTGTGTCTGCATGTTATGTCAACCTCCTATGATTCCAATATTCCGGCATTGTTGGTGGTTCTATCTCGCACTGTGTGATAACACCGTCCCTCAACGCTCTGAACCGTAGAGAACATGTAAGCAGGTACGGATGCGCGTCGTCAGTATAGATATAGCACGGTATAGTTCGAATCAGGTTGTGAGTATTGTATGATGACAGAAAGCATGATAATTCTGGGACAGGACAGGTACAAGAGCAAGTCGGAATGATCGAGGGCCGCGCGTAGACAAGTTCGTCTCGGCTCTTTCCTCTGCGCAGCACTGTGTTTCCGCTGACTAGCGGGGGTAGTGACGTGTCACGTAGCATCTTCTGGCACCTCAAGTCCAACAGCTGCGTCACCACCCGGCCATCCGTCCTTCGCAAGTGCTTCATCGAGCAGCCGAAGAACATCGTCGTGTCGCACCGGGATCGCAAATTCGGGCTCTAGATAATACTGCTTCGTGTATAAGGTGCTCCATTCCCGGAGCAACCAGGTGAGCGGATCGTTGTCATGTATGGTCGCGCAACGACCATCCATTCCAATCCATTCGGTCTTCACCGCACGGCGATGCTGCTGGGTCGAATTCGGGAATATCTCTGCATACATCGATGACCCCTGATCGTGGTTCGTATGACGAAGGACCATCCACACTAAGAGCCAATAGAAAGACTCAAGATCGTAGGCGGCTGTGTGCTGCACACCATTGCTCTGCCTGAGGAGGCTGATGGCCATGAAGTCCAGAGCACCCTGTGCAACACTGAGCATAGTCAGCGTTACATGATTGGTATCTACTCACAGGTCGTTTTTGTAGTCCTGTATCTCCATCATAGTTTGACTGTGTACTAACATCCTTGAATACACCATTCGAATCCAACTCCCGGAGGAAACTATTGTCAAAGTCAAATAGAAGACCAGGTCCTCTCTTGTGCTCTACGTCGACCATCATCACGGTCCCAGAGCTGATATCACTGTGTAACAGGCCTATTTGCGCTGCATTCTTGTGTCCTAGATAACCATCAGATTGCGCAAATGAGTCAAATTATCTTAAACGTGCCTAGGATCGCGGAACGTATCGCGGTAACCATCATACTGGTACTTCGAAACTCAGAAATCGGGCGAAGGACAGGTGATGTAACCAGATGCGTGCAACAGCATTCATTCGGCGTGCCCTCATCGCCAACCCCGATACTCTTGGTCAGGCTACAGGTGAACGGAGGAACAGCTACTCAGGTCAATACATTTCGCCGTGAACGCGGAGACACTTGCGCACCATACTTATGTTGAGACGACTCCGGCTTCAATCTGTCACAGTCGATGGTCAACCCTGGTATACTTTCGAGCTCAACGGCCCTGGAGAATCTCTCCTTCAAGTCTTCCAGATAACACATTTCGGAAATTCGTGTGAATGGTCGCCAGCTGTCTTTAATTGCATACATATCTGTCGACGCTTCCTCGAATGCGACCCAAACCGTTGACGATCTCGAGGACGAATGGGACTTCACGAACAGCAGCTCGGGAACCAAGGGTCGCTTATAGGCATTACCTTGCGAGCAGCGGATCTCAAGCCACCGACTGGTAGTTCGGCCTCCCGAAGACATGCCTCTACCGGTAATCTTGTAAGCCCATTCCAGATCTCTTTTCACAGCGGAGTCTACAGTCGAGTCCAGGTCGTTGTCAGGATTCTCGACAGAGGCGTTGCCGACGCCCACATTGTGGCTCTCGACCATGTCGTAGTTGTTTGTCGCCTTCCGGTAAGTGCAGGTGCAGGATTAAAGATGCAGGTGATAGAGAGGGCACATCTAGGGTACCTTTCCACTGATCAGGATGCTCGCTGTTGAAGAGGCGCGAGCACTGAGTTTGAAGTGCTAGCAGGGACGTACCCATGTGCATCATGAACTAGTGTTCGGGGAGAAACTCGGGGAGGGTAATTTACCTAGGTACCAGCAACGGCGCCCGTGGACACCACGGGTTTGCAATTACAAATAATCATTGTTATATATTAAGTACAATTCAATTTACATATAATACCATGTGGTGTTGTCTCATTCGCTACAAATGACCTATTAACACAATGATCAAATAAGGAACAGAAATACTCACCGTAATAGAATCTCAGAGTATACAATATTTTTGGTAGTTGTAGACTCTGAGTCTGAAGGAAACAACACCTTCATTCTTGCAGCAGATGTTACGCGGGACAGAGCAACATAAAGTTGACCATGTGTGAATACTGGCACGCGCAGGTCTAATCCGACTTGCTTGAGTGATTGTCCTTGTGCCTTGTTGATCGTCATTGCGAATGCCAGGCGAACTGGGAATTGATGTCGCTTGAGCTCATATGGTATTCCGGTGTCTCCTTCTCCAGCAGTGCAGGTCATGCGTGGAATAAAGACCAACTTGCCCGCATGGTTGCCTCCAATGAGCCGCACCTCTAATACTCGGTTGGATGCTCGGGTAAGAATAGCACGGGTGCCATTGCAAACACCATTAGCAGGATCCAGATTACGCAAAATCATGAGTGGGCAGCCAATTTTGAGGGTGAGCTTAGACAGTGGTAATGCAGAGGCATTGATTGCGCTAAGTAGCTCAGGTGGGTAAGCATCTTGTGCATACTCGGCATTGGTGTCCTTGTCCACAACCACAGAGTCTGCACTATGAAAGACCAAGTCATTGCCAGGCATGCGTTCCAGAACTTTTGCATTAATGTCATGGACATCAGCATTGCGTGAGCTTAGAATGGTGCGATTGAGAAAGTAGTCATCGTCAGGGGGAAGTGGGTGGTCTTTATCCAGCTCAGGGTAAATGGTATTGATAAGGCCTTGAAGTGAATTGTTGGCAAGTCTCATATGAGCAGGAAGAGTAATAGAGCCATCCGCAGCAGTATGCTGACCATTGCCCATTTCTT
>KB445797.1:1379599-1407904 GCA_000320605.2 Gelatoporia subvermispora B
AACTGTAAACCCGCCAGCTCAATCTCCCAGTACCCCGTGATTTGGATAGCGGTCCCCAGTCCAAAGAAGACTGTTTATACAACCGACGGACACCCGTAGAGGGAGGTCAGGGAGGTAGGACTTATCACAAAAGCTTGCCTTGTTACCCACAGGCCACCAAATCCCAAAAAGGCAGTGCCAGCAGTGCCCTTACCCTCACAGCTCCCCCGAGAAACCCAGAGAGCCCAGACAGACCCAGAGACCCAGAGATCAGAAAGAAGCAGAGTCCAAGACAGCCTGAGAAGCCAGCAACAGAGGCCGAAGGTCAGGCTCGCAGCAGTCGGGCGCAAAATTTGACCGCTTGCATGGTCACGTGACGTGTAGCCGCGCGGGCCGGGAGACAGACGCCCGCTGCGCTCCGCGCGCGGGAAAGTAGCTGCTTAGTCACTATTACATAAGCCAAAAACACCGTCCTCTCTTCAAGTATTAGATACCGGCCGGCCGGGGACCCCCATTTTGACCTATGTAAGTAACCGTAACTTACATTTTCATCACATGACGTTATCAAGTCACGTGTCCACGTGCACAAGGTAAATAACCCGGTAAAGAAGCGTAAAAAACTCAAACTTTGTGGTAAAATACATGAGGGAGGACATGCCCGTGATCCTAGTCGTCGAACTCCCAACAGACCTCTTCCGAATCATCGCCAGTCTCTGTCTCCTAGGTCTCCGGGTGCTCACCCACACCTCGAGCTTTATCAACGCCACTTGTAACGCTTGTAGTCGGGCTCCGGGCCGCTGAACAAAAAGGAACAAAAAGGGAGTTATTTACATTACTTACCCCCTATGTCCGGGGTCATTGTAACATACTGGTAACTTACCGGTTACTAACGGTAAGTAACCTGGGGGGTAATTTACATACCAGTTTCTCCCCGAACACTATCATGAACCATCACATGTCCCGATGTGGCATCGTACCCTTGTGATGGCGACAACGGGGACGCGGGCGCCCGTCGGCATGCGCGCGGCCAACTCCATGCACCTCGCACTGAGCTCAACGACACCACTATTCTCTGCCAACGCCCGATGTGTTCGAGGATGCGGGAACCATGGCGAGACCGGCTGAGAATGCGATAGCACATCGCACCAGCCATTTGGTAGGTCGAGGTCAGAAGAGCTTCGGGCCACTGATTTATTGCAGACACCTCATTGAGTATACTGTGAACGCATTTAGGTCGTCATGGGGCGACCATATCAACCAATCCGGCCTGTGTGATGGTCATCGCACGGAGCTCAGCAGCATGATGCGATGCTGCGATGACCATGTGGTTTGCGTATGCGTTTTTGCCTCATCGGAGTCCTAGTTCTCTATGTGTTACTATGTTTCGGCTAGTTCCAGGATTTAGTCATTGGTGGTTCTATCCTACACCGTGACCTACGACATCCCTCAACATCACGTATCTGCACTTGGAAGATATAGAGCGACATGTAAGCAGGTACGTACTCGGCATATACATAACACAGTAAAACAAGTTCACGAAAGGGTACAGGTAAGGCGCGACAACAGGAGGCATGTTGATAACAGGACAGGGACGTGCATCGACGAGCTCAACTGTCGCCGCCACTTTTACTCGTGCGCGCCCTTTTAGAGGAGCTTTGTCTCGGCTCTTGCCTCTGTGCAGCGCTGCGTTTCCGCTGACTGGTGGTAGTGGTGGTGACATGTGATGTCGTAGCTTGTTCGTCTTCTGGTATCTGAAATTCAATAGCTTCGTCATCTTCCGGCCAGCCGTCCTTTGCGAGTGCTTCGTCTAACAATTGGAGGACATTGTCGTGTGTCATCGGGATCGGGGCTTCCGAGCGTAGTGAGTGTTGTTTTGCGCATAAGGCGTTCCACTCCCGTATCAACCAGGTGAGCGGATTGTTGCCATGTATGTTTACGTTACGAAATCGAAATCGGATCCAACTGGACTTCGCTGAATGGCTCCACCAGTCAGTCGAGTTTGGGAATATCTCCGAGTAGATTAATGGTCCTTGGCCGTGGTTCGTATGGCGAAGAGTGATCCACACCAAGAGCCAATAGAACGACTCCAGGTCGTGAGCCATCGTGTGCAGCACGCCGCTGGGCTGCTCTAGAATTTCAATGGCCATAAAGTATAGAGTGCCCTATGTGTCGGTCAGCGTAGTCTGCCTTACAGAACTGATCTTTACTCACGGTTCGTTCTTTCAGTTCCGTTGCTTCATCACCATCACCATCCGGCTGCGTGACGACCTCAGCGACGCCGTCCGTGTCTGGCTCCTGGAAGGAACTATAATCAAAGTCGCATAATAGACCAGGCCCTTTCTTTTGCTCCTCGTCGACTATCAACACGTTTCCGGAACTGACGTCTCGGTGTAACAGGCCTACTCGTCTGGCCTTCCTGTGCCCTGAACGACTATCAGCTTGCAAGATTGTATGAGCGACATCGCACCTACCTGCAACAGCATTGCGAATCGTCGTGACCATCTCTTTTGTACTTCGAAACTCAAAGATCGGACGTCCAACGGGCGACACCACTAAGCGCATGTGACAGCGCTCATAAGCCTTGTCTGCGCCGCTGATCTCGGCCCACATGGTGCGATGATAAGTGAACGGGGATGTCGCTGCCCAAATTAACTCATGATATACCACATGCACGAAAAACTTGCCCACCATATACATCTTGAGATGCTTCCCATTTCGATAGATCGCCGCCAATGATCAGCTCGGGAAGACCGTCGAGTTCACCGGGCCCGGGGTACTTCTCCTTCAGGTGTTTCAAGTAAACGGTTTCGGGAGTTCTGATGAATTGCCGCCACGCGTCCTTGAGCGCATACATATCTGCCGACTCTTCCTCCAGTGCGATCCAGACCATTGTCGACCTAGAAAACAAGTGAGAGTTCAAGAACAGCAACCCGACGGTCAAATATCGCTTATAGGTGCCGTCTTCCGGACAATGGACCTCAAGCCATCGACTGGTAGCTCGGCCTTCCGGAGATAGCACCTTGCCGTTCTTCTGCAAATTCTCCTCCGCCCATTCGAGATCTTCAGCGGTAGCAGGCTTCACAGTTGGATCCAGGCCAAAGAAACGGACACCGTGAGGAGGGTGGACAAACCGCCAGAAGAACGCACGGAAGATCTCAGGCTCGTCGCGATAGTTGAAAAGTGGGGATGCGATACAGCCGGCGCGGTCAAAACGATAGATACGAGTTGTGGGACCATATATCCCGACGACGAACGTGAAGAGGCTCAGATGCGCAGCCATAAGGTTCCGGGCGTCAATGGCAAGTTGCCGCAGAGTATCCTTGTCGTCCTCTCGGAGCTGTCTTGTCGGCAATAGTGGGTCTTGATCCCATCTAGGCTTGATCTCAAAGACCAGGGAGATACCATCCCATCTCAGCTTCATTCCATCCTCGAAGACCTCCCCAGGTTGTGTAGTGCTGACGTCGGGCTTCGTACCACGAACGTCCTTGTTGTATGATGCATAAGGAAATTGGATCATGGTACTGCGCGTATCCTTGAATTTGAGCCTTTTGTCCTCCGGGAGGTCCCGGGTGAGCTCATGCAACCCTGGTACCTGCAGTCATGCGCAGGGTTATCAAAACTTGATAATACGCGATGGTACGGCGTGCCTACTAAAAATTCTACGATTTTCTCCTCTTGTCGCGTCTCCACAAGGCCCTGGAATGCTTGTGAGACGTCACGGTTGGGAGGGTCTCCAGCATTAGGCGTTTGCAAAAACCTCTCAATGAATGCGTGAATTGTACCCGGAAAGAGTGTAAATTTGTCCGCGATCTCGCTGTTCCAACCAATCTTGTGCTGGTGGTGGTTATGGGCAGTCTGTGCACGAGTCCCAGGATTAGCGGGGTCCCCTTTGGGTTTGCGAGGCGAGGCGCTATTAGAGGACATTGAGATAGAAACCAGCTTACAGAAGAGTCACTGCTGCTGCTGCTGCGCAATGCGACCATCTTTATACAGGTTCTAGGAAGCGATGGCCTGGAATGGCTTGATGGTATAACTGCGATATCGATGGAACAAAAAGATACTCGAAGACGAGCGGTCGATAAGCAGGCGACCGCTTCTGGCGGAAATACCGCGGATGGAACAATGCCGGCGTAACTATCGAGGGCGGAGGGTGTTGGATCTAGGAAATGCAGCCGTCGCTACCCTTGCGGCTCTCGCAGTCGTTTATAATCTCCCAGAGAGCAATCAGAGGTAGAGTCAAGCCCAGGGGGTGCTGTACTCCCAAGTGCCTGCTCAATGTCGATCGGTGCTCGTGGTTACGAACCAACACAGGTCCCGATGTGGCATCGCACCCTGATGATGATGACCACGTGGCCATTGGAGCGGCAAGCGCGCGGTCAACTTCGCGCCCTGATCTAAATGATAATCCATGTTTTCTCTGGCAGGACATCTGGAGATGCCCTCGGGGAATGATGGCGAGGAGTTTGGGATGCGGTGGTACAGCGCGTTAGCCTTTTAAGTCGACCTCAAAACAGGTTCGTTATCTTCGGGGCCCGGGCCAACCACTTGCTGCAGCCGCCTCGTCCAGTCTTATGATTGTGAACGTTCTCCTGCGTTATGGAGCGAGATGTACAAGCTGAACGCCGGAATGAGCCGTATGATCTGCGACGAGAAGAAAAATTACGATATCATAGGCAAAGAGTGTGTTGGAATGTCAGAGGAACATGTTTTGAACGGCCTGAACGCGGCTACCATTTTCCCTGGTGCACGCTCTCTCGGAGGAGCTCCGTCCAGGCTCTTCAAGTTGTCCTGCGTTATAATTTTGTATCTGGCTAGCAACGATGGTGAGATATAATCTCACAGCTTGATTATTTTCTGGCACCTCGAATTCGATGACGTCATCATTTTCTGGCTAGTTGTTCACTCGCGGTTAGCCGCCATGCATTTCGAATTTGTGCAGCCTCTTCCTCGTAGTACCCGCATGTCGTCGTTACCAGGTCTTCTGCTCTAACACTTTCTGAGTAGTCCCCGCATGGCTCACTCATGCAATGTGAAGAGCGCCTTCTACATGTAAACTAGCTCATCTCGAAAGTTCTCGGGTAGCTGTCATAAATATAGCTCTCTTGATGCAAGCCCGTCTGTCGTGAGGTTTTGTTGCATGCACAGAAGCATATGCGACGCGCAACATGTGCGCCGCTCTGAGGAGGTCCGCGATACATGTGCGTGTTTGTTGCGCGTTCGCTGCGCTCTGGATGCAGCAACGTGCGGGTACTGGTCATTGTCGTTAGTTGAAGAGGATTGGTATTAATAGGTCAAATGTCCACAGTTTCACAGATCTCTCTCCAATATTCAAGTCGCCACTTGTGCTCACTACACCCTGCCAATGACCCATACCGTTCATCCACTCTACATAGTTCGTTGATGGCTCACATAAATCAATCAGAAGTAGTCAATCATCTGGAGCCCCTTCTTTGGCATTAGTTCCGGATGGCAAACATCGCAGGTCAGAGATTTGCGAACGTCGATTGAGCACATTCAAGTGTAAACCGCATGTCTCGGCGGTCTGCTGAGGCAAACCGTTGCGTATGATAGTCCATTTCACCACGTGGCCGTATAGATTTGTTCAGTATAGATGCAATCGGTCTGTATGAACTGGACACTAGCAGCTCCAGGACAGGACGATGCGAACTTCTCAGAATTCAAAAGACAGAAATAGATGCAGCAGCCTGGGAACCCAGTGTGTATACACAGTCAGATCTTCACATCAAAGGCCGGGATCATCCGAACATCATGGAGCAAGAGTTTCATCTGCCAAGCATCCCCGTTTGCTTGTCACCGATTGAGACCGCCGGAAGTCATCCTGTTATGATGACGAATTAATTGTACTGTTGGAAAACCATCAGGCTTCTGTCTTTGCGACCACATATGGTGCGTTTTATCTCCCAGCCTCAGTCATACGCATCTTGAGCCTGGATTAGCTCTACTAGTTCCCAGCGCAGTCGGCTCACATTAAGTTCACCACCGATGTAGGTGATTCCAGATACTGACTTTCTGAACGAGAAGAGTGTCATGATGAAGAGGGCGCCGCTCCGTGGTAAGTATGGTTTTTAAAAGGGGTATAAGAGCCTGGGCCGCTCACATTCTAAGTTCACTCAGTCACTACAGCTCCAAACCAAGGCGCACTCACGTAACGAGATGTCTATGAGCGGCGCTGATCTTGAAGATGAGATCGTCTCTTTTCTCAGCTCGAAGTAGGTCGTCCATGTCATACGGGCGTAGTAGCGGCCGCTCACGCGCCACCTGCCCAGCTTCATAGCATCTTGCTGTTCCGTCGCGGCGATAAATGAACATCAGCACATGAGGCTTTCCGCTTCTTCGGCTGACGCTAACCGTGTAGCTCTCGTGGTCTATGACCATATGATCACATTTTCTCGTGAAACCGAGTTCATATGGGGCAGGAAAATCTCGAGCGTCACTATACTGTTCTATCTAAATCGGTGGTTGAACCTCGCCTGGGCGGTGGCGGATACTGCAGAGAACATGAGTGGTCTCAGCGTACTTAGGGTAAGTCATGACGGGAAACTAGAACACGTCTGGCTTACCTTGGCAACAGAGTTTACCCAATCCATTCTATAGAGAGCTCCGAGATACTGATTGCATCGTTAATGTCCTCAGCTGTATCGGCGTAAATTTCTTCACCGAGACCCTCGTCCTCTTGCTCTTTCTTGTCTAGGCAGGTGTGTTGGCCTCGTGTATGCTCAATGCACAGCACTAATGCCATTCAAGTCTTCTCTGCTGTGCGTATGTACGCAATCAGCACGGGCAATTGGCTACTATCCGTTGTCGTCCTCGCGCTGAATCTCGTCCCAATTGCGACGAACATAGTAAGTTGGCCGGCTCGCCTGGAAAGTAAGTACAGGATACATGGACCGACGGACTTCCGAAGTACGGGGCATTTGTGACCCAGACATTCGGGATCCAGGCAGTTCCTGTTATCGGCGTCGAATGTTCCGCTGGGACCAGTCTCTCCCCGTCTGTGACCTCAGAGTAAGTGGTACCCCACCCCCCTCGGATCGCAATTCCTGCTGACAACGAGTAGCTGTAAGCGTTTCATCGGAACACTCAAACTTTTGTATCTCACTACGATGAGCCAGTTTCATTTGGCATGAGAGCTTGCGCCATTGCTGCCGATGTGCTCCTTCTAGTTGTTACTTGGTATAAGACATATGCTCTGAAGCGAGAGGCGAGTCGCAACAACGTTGAGGTGCCACTGGCGAGTATGCTATTGAGAGACGGTCAGTGACACTTGCTCTCGCACAACGACCTGTCCACCTAACGTCAGTCTCTCAGGTACCGTCTACTTCCTGTAAGCCAGCAAGGAGTCAAGGTCACGGCTTGGAGCTCAACAATACTATAGCCTACTGTTAGCTGTGAACATTCTTAGCATCGTCGGGTTTGACACTGGTGTAAGCATCAGATATCCCCTATCCAAGTCTGGCCAGGAATGATACTTTGTTGCAGGTCTTCGAGTTCGCAATCAGCAACTTTGGGACCCCGTGAATGCACTGCTCCTCTTCACTGATGGTACAATCTGACAATTCCTGCAGGCTGTCGGCTATCATAATATCGCATTTCCTCTTGAATCTACGCCAAGTTGCAGGTGGGTCACAGGGCAATGTCGTAGACACCATCCATCAGACTACCGTCCGCTCGCAAGTCTCGAGCCTCAGGTTTAGGTCTTTCGTTGACAATATGGGAGAACGACTTGATTATGATATAGCGTGAACGCATGCCGAGACAGATTGGGTGGTGGAAAGTAGCGAGACAGCAGAGGAAAAGTCGGGCAGTGGCAATAGCGATTCTCTCCTAGGACCGGATAGAGGCATATGCGACTCAGGGATAGCGTAGCCGGAATAAGCTGAGCATCTATGAATAGGGACAGGTGTATTGATAACCTGTACAACGATGGCCCACTGTAGGATGTAACACGTCACTCCAAAGATACCACGTCTGAACGGTTTGTCAGCGAATCGTACATATTGAGGGCACTAGTAATGTACATACATAGTACACAGTCCATGAGAGGGTATCTAGGGAAAACGAGCATGTTACTTGGAGCCGGACGGCGCACCACCATGCGCATCGAGGTGTTTCGCATTGACCGCGACGGCGTGGTAGAGGACGACAGTGAGCATGGCGCAGACCCCAAGAGAGTTCGCGAGGTTGTAGAGAGTGTCGTGCGAGATCATTGTGACCTATGACAAGTGTCAGTCAGAGTTCGTTGAGATGCGCGGCGGAAATGCATGCCTTGTCGTCGTCGTCGCCGCCAGGGTCGTTGTTGACTGTTGTTTGTACTGCTCACCCGCTTCTGGCCGACATCATCTCGGACGCGCTCGACCGTTTGCTCGTGAACAATCTCCTCCTCCCTCACATCGGTCGTCAGATCCTCGGTAGAAATCAGACAATATGCGGCCCACTCAGGTGCGACTCGGCGAGATGCCTGGCCGTAAGTACGCCTCAACGTCTTGCCGGACTCAATTTTGACTTTGCCACCCCAGCCAAGGTCTACGTGAGTGACGGTTCTACCAGCTTTCTGTTCCATCGCGCAAGCGAATTTCTATGGCCCCAAACCCCTTCCAATATCGCCTTTGATCATTCGCAAGGCAAAATTCTTGCGGTCATGAATAGTAACTGAAGGCCCTATCCCCAGAATGAGTGGTGGGGCAGCCACGGCGTCACGCACCAGAAGGGCATCATTCAATACTGTGCGTACTGCATTTCCTGGGAACAAGACGTAGCGGTCTCAAAGTTGCTTCGTACTCACTAGCCCTCTCCCCCGTGAGGCAACGCGCCTGCAAGAACATGATCCAGAACTACATCTTCAACGGTTATCGCCGACTCTCCGCCCAGTTCGCCTACTGGATCGTCCCTGTTGCCATTGGTGCGCGGCATGAGACCACTGTCATTCTGAGACACTGCTGACGGTATTCTGCTTGTTTGCGTCTGTTCCAACCCGGTCTGCTTTCAGGTTTTGGCACCTACACGTGGGCGAAGCGCTACGACACCTACATAAACAGCAAGGAGGCGCACGTTGCGGGTCACGCTCACAGTTAAATGACATATATGCTAGCACATATTATAGAATTTGACTCTGGATCCTTGCCTGTCGAGATCTGAAACCATTTCCCCATCACTACCGCGTCGCCCGTTGGATCAGACGACGGGTTTTCCAGAAATCGCCTTTCTCAGTCTGCCAACAATGTCCAGAATATGTCTCCACCGAGAAGCTCCAGCAGGAGCTTTCTCAGAAAGCTGCTGTTGCCGGTCCATAGTCAGATTCTCCATCCATCCCGTGACTCTTGGACGAGCCATCACCCTGATTGCGACCCAGTGAACGCGGCAAACCAACCACCAGGGTGTAGCCTTACCTCTCTGGCCTGAAGTTCACGACTTGCAAGGTCTCCATCGACCTCGCTCTTGAAAGAGCCACATATGCTAATGCGGAGCGGCCACCAGCGAGAAATGAGAGACGTCGCCGAATTGCCAATACAGTGCGTACCTTGTCCTGCCTCGAAGACTTTGTCAAGGTCTACCCGAAGCCTTTCGATACTTTGACCTTGCGATTTGTGGATGGTCATGGCCCAGGCGAGAACCAGCGGTACCTACGATGTGTCTCACAATCTTGTAGACGCATAAGACGCTGCCATGTGACCTTACCTGCTTGCGTCTCGCCCGCACGCGCCCAGCTGTATCAACAGCCTCAAACGTGTCCTTTAGGCACATGTGCGTCTCGCCGTTCGTGAATCGGACGATAGGCCAACCACTGATAGGGCAGAAGCCCACAACAAGTCCTAAGGACCCGTTGACGAGCTTGAGGTCGGGTCGATTCTGATATACAAGTGTCAGAAGACTGAGTCTTCAGAAAGGCAGCATTCCGCCTAGAATTTTGCCTACTTTGGTGAGCATTACTTGCGCGCCGGCCTGCGTGATCATGAGATCTTGCTGGGACCAATGCTCTGAAGAATCTCTGACCTTCAAAGTGAGCAACTCTGGAGTAGCGACTTCCTTCAACCATGTTTTCACTTGATCTATGGAAGCTGGGGCTCCATAAAATGACTTTCCCGACACAACTTCTTGATCCACCGATGTGAAGGATCGTGCTGGCGTAGATAGTCGATTCAAGCGATAATTGTTGGCATCATGAACTTCTTTCATCGTTGGGAAGCTTTCCAAATGATTCGGCATTCTGGCCCTACTCAGAAAAGGGCAGCGTACAGGTTTGTTGGCTCAATCCCGTCATTGTATACCACCTCCCGTTCCAGCAGTTGCACCGTGGAAACCACCCATGGGTTAATACGACCGAACCGGATAGACTCGAGTACGTCAACGAGTACTGCGCACCGCCAATTTCAGGAGCGAGCTGGCACCCAAGGGGAAGCATACGTGCCTTTGTCTTTCTGTCGATAAACTCGGTTCAGCACTACGCATCGGCTGATGCACTTTTCCCAGGAATGGGCATCGAAGGCGAAGATGGACCGAGGACAGCCGGGGGACTCTGCACGGAGGAAGTATGGAGTGACATCGGGCTCCGGGTCGCCTGGAAATTTCCTCTTCCAAGCAGTAGAAGGTACAGGGTCCAGGTCGAGCGGCGGCACACGCGGAGGCTCCTGAATTGGGGACGAAGGTGGTATTCTGCCCCACACGGGAGGGAGCTGCAGAAAATCCCCAGACAAGACAAGCTGAAAGTCCGTCAGACGCCAGTGGTGTTGTAGTGGTCAGTAGTATACAACACCTGGAGGCCTCCGAAAGGAGCATTATTGTTTCGTGCCCAGCGGGCAATGTGCTCCTAATTTGAACTCTTGGCGTCAGACTTGAATAGACTTAACACAGGCTACCACTGACCAACTTGTCGAAGAACTGGGCGTCAATCATCGAGACTAGACTCCGTAAGTGAAATATGGAACGCAATAGAATGGCCAAGAGGGACTGACTTTCGTCGATGATCAACATCTCTGCGTTACGCCAGCGGTCGACAGCGGACTCTTCCTTGTATCTGCCTCGATGCATATAAGACATCAGCTCATTGACATGCACCTTTCCCAGTCCGACACCAGCCCAAGAATGCAGCGTTTTGCCGCCTATGTTCAAAGCTGCCGTTCCCGTGGACGCGGTCACAACGATACGGGGTTGGTCGGTCCGGCTGCACGTCTTGATGATCTCTCGCAGGAGGACAGACTTTCCTGTGCCTACAACAAGTTGCTGGGCGGGTCACGATGCTGATAAAGGTCCTCAAGTTACCTGCGGAACCAGTGAAGAAGAGATTTTGACCATTGGAGACGATTTCGAGGGCAGCCTTTTGTTCATCGGAAAGAGAGACGCCAGGAACGTCGCTGTTGAGTTTGAGAGAAGCTGAGAAGGAGCTGGAAACCTGGGACTCAATCCATGCTATTGCTGGCGACCCACGTCGCAAGGAACATACTAACCGTGTGCGACTGCGAAGGCGTGGCGGCAAGGCGTGCAGGAGAAACGTCCGGTCTGGATGTTCAATTAATCAGCAAGCTATATTCATCAACAGAATAAGACTACAGACAACTTCCACTCATCGTTTACACTTAGAGAGGGGTGTCGGATCGTGGACGAAGTGCTTTCCAGCGAAAACGAAGGAGTCACCCACCAGCTCGGTCAATGGTGTGATTCGCTATCCCACTGGTCGTTGCTCGAGCGATTAACGTTCATCTTACCCTGAAACACTCCCGGAAGTAACGTATGATCGGAGTAGTTGGGGTCGCATACTAACCAACTCTAGCATCGCGACCACCGTCCACGACCCGGGGCCGTGAGCTTCTTGTGTCCTTCTGTGGGGGTGCCGCTCGAGTATACCTGAATAAACTCTATGAATAATGCATCCCTGGTAGAGATGAAAGGAACTGGCCATGGCAACTTTGTAGAAGTGCGAGAAGCACTAATACTTCCGGAGCTCGCGGGACATAAGTGTGCGCAACAGGCGCCTGAAGATTCGACGGAGATCTGCCCGTTAATGTGCTTAGGACTTCCGCACAACTTGCCGCACATACCCACGGACAAGTCAGGGGTCTAGCAGGAGTAAGAGTGCGTACCACGCCGCAGATGCGGTAGCCGGTCATGATAAGTATACCGCACTTACACAATCTTCATCGAGGAGTCTGGGGATCGAATTTGGGGACTAAGAATACATACTAGGAGTACACGAATTGACATAGTATCCTGTCACATCTCGCCACGGTCATTATGTATTCCATCATGATCATAAGGGGCTCCTCACGTTATAACGACTTTCCGAGATTGCTTACAATCCCGCCTTCTCCCTGATAGCGTCCTCCTCACTCACCACGCGCCCTTCCAGTGCCGCAGCTACCTCCTCACCGAGCTTTCGCACAGCTGGCTCGTCACGCCCGATGAGCGACACGTACACACCGCGCTGCAGGAGAGGGTACGACCCAACGCGGATTCCCGCGGCCTTTGTGCGGGCCTGCAGGTCGGTAAGGTATGGCGCAATAGACGACTCGGGCAGCCTATGACGATGTTTCATGTTAGAAAGGACGTCGGCGCAGGAGACGCGGTAGTGTGACGCACGATGTAAACACCTGCTGCCGGAACGGCCGCTCGCCCGGGGGCGGAAGGGGGAGGTACGGCCTCAACCCGTCCAGCATACGCTGGAAGAGCCGTGGGATGCCAGGGAAGACGCAGAGCTTTCCTTCCAGGCGCACTACAGGCTGAAGACCACATTGTGAGCGGCGTTTCGAAGCTGGGAGAGCGGTGCGGGGCGTACCACCCAGACGTCCGAGGCGATGAAGAGAGCCTCTGCGTTGGCGGGGAAGAGAGCCATGCGCTCGCGTGCAGTGCGCTGCTCGCCGGTTTGGTTCGCTATGTCAGCGCGGTGCTTGACCATCTCGGTCATGCGAGAGAGGGTCTCCGCGTGGTGCGCGAGCGGTTGGTTGAACGCTTTCGCAAGGGACTGGTATGTGATATCTGGTGTAGTAGTTAGTCAGTAGCATAGCCTGCAGTGCGAATGCACAGTGGACTGACCGTCGTGTGTCGGTCCAATCCCGCCTGACGTTATGACAAAGTCGTACATCTTTACCATGCGTCTGCTGGCCTCGATACTGCGAGCATATCCCGAGAGCACCTCAGTACGAACCCCCGAGAGATGCTAAACGGTAGATACATTTCGTCTTCCTCATCTGCTACAACTTCGATCCGCTTCCTACAAACAAGGCGAACATTAGACACTTTCGGGGGTCTCCCGGGCTATCGCAGAGAGCTGCGGGAGTAAGAGAGGTCCTCACAGTTCTATACCATTCTCAAAGCAGAAACGTGCGAAGTAGTTTGAGTTACGGTCAAGCGTCTTGCCGTTCAGGATCTCATCCCTTCCATGATGCTCAGAGCGTCAGCACGCGTAATACTGCATTCTCGTATCTTCCTGTGACGGTCGCATATACGCGCCGTTGAAGGGAAGAACACCGTGATCAACAGACATACCCAATGACCAGTGCAGCCGCAGTCTTTATCCATCTACCCTCTCCCAACGGGTTCTCAGGTACAGGCGACACAGGAAAGTTCCACTCCGGCGCTGCAGTAGCTTCCGCCGTACTCGAAGCCTTTGCTGATGGATCTGCAGGCACAGCTCCGCTCGGGGTTGACATGGTACGGATTCTTGACGAAAAACTATCGCCCAGCCCAGAATCTAGGTACCGCAGACAAGGTCTACCAGTAGCACGGACAGTCGGACGTAGAGCAGAGGCGAGTTGTCGCGCGAGCAAGGGCAGGCGTGCACCGGCGACCGCGTGCATGCAAGAGACGTTAGAAAGGCAGCTCAAGTCTGAACAACGTTCCGCTCGTTCTGTGCCGTGGTCGAAGTACTTAAGAGACGATTCAGATGACGAGCTCGCACGACCGGACAGTGGTAATGGCGCAACCCTGCATGACGGATGCACGCGGGCCGCGCGTGGATTGTCGGGCGCCCGTAGCGGAACAGCGGAGGCACGCATACGAAAGGAATATATGGGATAACGACTATCGTGGTATTGCTCGTGCCACGGAGGGGGTAGGATATACGTACACGGGCATCGGCGGCCACAACGTACTATGGAGTAGGTATCACTATCTAAGAGGAGAACCGGAAGCTTCTGGCTCGGACATACAAGGGGTAGGTGCGCGAAAACTACAACGGATCACAATCGGATACAGCGGGCGAGAGCAGAACAGGGTACACGTGCGCGAGGGATATACGGGTATCACGCGGCACAACAACGAGGTCCAAGAAGTCCATAAATAGCGAGAAAATGTTGGTCGGGCTCAGAAGAGCAGACCATAGGAGATGATGGTGCCGACCGCGACGAGGAGTGGGATGATTCCCATGCTGTTTTGAATGGGACTGCCAAGCGCAGCCGAAGTCGAAGAAGTGGGCGACGCGGAGGGAGAGGGCGAAGACGACGTGGGTATCACGGACGAGTCGGACGAACGCGACGTGACTAGGCCGGACGCACTGGAGAGCGCGCTGGACAAGGAACTGGCACTAGAGGCGGCACTTAAGATGGCACTGGAAATCGCGCTGGCATTCGCCGCGCTGCTCGCCGCGACAGAGGCACTACTGGCTGCGGCAGTGCCGTTCAAGGAGTTGCCAGAAGCCGCACTGCTGGGGGGGATCGTCAAAGTGCCGCGTGCGGCGCTGCTCTTCGCACTGGCGGAGACAGCCGAGACACTGGCGTTTGCCGAGATAGATCCAGACGCAGATGCTGCGGTGGCTGATGCCGAAACAGAGAGCGACGTCGGTGAAAGGATCGTGGAGGGGGCCGAGATTGAAGAGGTATCGCTGGCCACGGGGGAAGAAAAGCTGCCATCCATGGCGTCAAGCCTGGAACAGAAGTGGGTGAATAATGCAATCCATGAGACAGTGCAGGGAAGCTAACTTGAAGTCGGGCGAATACTGGGTATAGTGCGCCGCTGGACTACCAATGGGGTTAACAGTCGTGAAGTTAACGTAGCTATGGAAGCGGAGATGTAAGTCTTCAGGGCGAAAGCCAAGGCTAGTAGGAGACGTACTATCCACCACCGTTGGGTCCAGCTTGCGGGTCGGGCTGAATAGCATCATGCATACGTCAGATGATATCTGGTTGTGCTTGAAAGAAGTGACCGCTCACCGTGAATGTCAACGAGTGGACACTTGCCACGTTGACAGGGTCAATCTGCTGGATGAGAACATGGTTCCCGTTGTAGAGGCCGACGAAGCAGGGCCCGATAGTGCTGAGCAGCGGAGCTTCTCCGTTGTCCTCCCACTCGACGGTACAGGACGAGCCCCCCTGACACGTCCCATCCGAGGCCGGAGACGTGACCTATAACGTATTCATTCTCGGTTCACAATAGATCAGTCGGTATGCTGAGTACGTACGAAGATAGTTGCCTGCACCGAGAGTGCAAAGACAAGGAACACCAAGGTAGACATATACATCTTTACAGAAGAGCTTGACGATAGTTCGAAGTACTTTATAGGGTCGTCGGTATCTTGGAGACAGTCAGATGTAGATGGTATTCAAATTCGGTAAAGGAGTTGACTGTGGCGGTCGCGGGAGGTTGAAAGAGCGTCGAAGTGGTTTTTAAATTCAGTCGTCGATCGGCTGGCGTCACGCCTCGTGAAGTCGGCGTGTCCGACGGGCCTGGTGTCGCGGTTGGGAGGAGGTGGAGGGGAATGGAGGAAGAGAGGAAACGGCGTGGTTCAAATCGTCATGAATACGCCACCACGTGCGCGGTGTTTGGAAATTGCCTTTCATGGGTGCGCCTTATGCCCAACTTTAGAGCGAAGCAGCCTTGCGCTGTCCCGTCTGTCCTGGAAGTGATCCTCTTCAAGTCTAGATCCAACAACGTGTTTTGGGCTAGTACGTGGCAGACGCGGCTATGAACGGGACTTCTAGTCAAGAATAAAGGACGCCAGCTTCTATCCTGCAGATTAATATATACCAATTCACCTCATCGGATTGCACTGCGGCGCGCGAGTATCGCCACAACACTCGGGTTGTCATCCATGTGCAAGAATGTAGAATCCACTGTGGCTCTATGTGTATCTGTCCCCGTACGAGATTGACCGGTGGACTCGAGCGCTAGGGAGCCCACACTGCCTCCAGGTTGCGGACTTCGTGCTAACGTGTCGGGTGACGTATCCCGACGGCGTGAACACCAAGACAAATGCAGCGTGTGACCCGCTGTTTGCGATGTGCGGCGACATCCAACAGGGTATTTCGACAGTGGCCAGTGAGGTGAGGAGGTGCACGAGTCCCTCCGCCCAGAACAGCCTGAGTCAGCACAGCATGACACTCGGCGAATTGTAGGGCTCTTTGTTCTACTGTCATATCTGCATGTGTTGACGATAGGTGATGCACAGCGTTCAGTTTGTAGGATCGGGTCGGCGCTGGCAGTTGCCCAGGCGCTCCGCGACTCAAATCTTTGCTGAGCCCTCTGGCGCGCACGCAGTCTAGCGCGTCGTGTGCTCCGTATGTTAATGCGAAATATCATATATGGAGACGCAACCCGCTCCCAACAAGACCGTTCCCGAGCCTTTTGACACCGTGTACAGTATTCTCGCCCACATCGGCGACACCAGCTTCACCCCAGAGGAGGTCATTGCCCTCCTTTCGTCGTGAGTGACATCGTGATCATGCTCATTCAGGCTCATCTGACACGTCCGCGCATCAGGCATGCCGTTGCTGGGGCTGTTCATCCACGATGCCGGGGACGCCGTTTGACTCTACTCCGTTCATCTTTGACTCACAGGTGTTCATTTGGGCCAACGGAACAGCCTTTCCTGGGACCGGCGGTGGCCAGTGAGGCAGAGTCGCCTCTCAACGGCGAACTGAGGCTGCAGGGTGATCATGAGGTCGATATGATCATGCATCTTGTCCTCATTGTTTTGTACTGCGTACACATCTCGGCATGTCCATGTCCATCAAGCCTGGTGACACTTTAGACGGCCAACAGTAGATTGCGATGCTACTCAAGGCCGTGGTGGCTAAGCTCCCTAACCTCTGTCGAGACGTCTCTCAGATGATTGATTGTTCCGAAGTCACCCGGATCCCGCCTCCGCTCCTGGATTTCGTCCATCTTCCCGTTGAGCTGACCCAAACCGATATCAGGCCGTGCGCCACGGCGGTATTTCACATCCTCCTGACTGATCCCGGCCCGGCTACCTCTGTCGCAAGTATTACATGAATTTGCCAACTAAGATCCAACTGATGAAGATCATGCAGCCTTCCGTCATGAATATTCGCGTCCGAGGATGGACCATGCATATCCAACTTCGGTATTTGAGACAAGCCAATTGAATGAACGACTTTTCGAGTCTACTTGATATGGCGGATAGTGGTTAACTGTAATGATTCTTTGTTAAGTACTAATTTAAATGCCTTCTTCCCCATAAAGTGGTAAAGATCAAGCTGTGAAACATACGCCGCGTATATCCAAGCTCCTACCAACCTCGATCTTCTTCAAGGAGCGAGTTCAGTGATATCGTCTTGGGTTGCCTTCTCAGCATCATTTCCTCCATTGCCTCTACCACTTTCAATGTCTGATGCACTCAGCTCGCTCGCCATGACATCCTCCCAGAGCATGTCCGGATCCGGCAACGGCTCGTCACGGAGTCGCTCTCCCAAATTGTCCAAGAAGTAGCTGAATTTGCCCGGGATCTTCGAGTCCCGTTTGATTACGAAGTCCGGGAGTTGGTCGTCCTGATTGTGTTGCTGCGTGACTTCGCGCAGACTCAGTAGGAAATGAGAGATCATGAGCGAGGAGAGCCTGTAGAAGTATCAGAGGCATATCAACGCCGTCTAGTACCACGCACGCGGGTAAAAACGTGGTTGACGCAAACGCAAAAGCCTAGGACAGCATAAGCGTCGACAAACATCGCTTTGTCGTAGGACTTACGTTTGTATCCCGTACTATTAATCCAACGGTGTTCACCCCCACTCCAATCCTGTCTACTCGTCAGTTAAATCGTGGGCGCCAGGGTCAATCGACGTACAGGAAGAACACGGAACCTTCGAGGTTATTAGATGCATATACAACAGTCAAACAAGGAGGGTCTGGCTTACCATCTTTGTTTAACAAGGTAGCCAGCGGAATTTCGAGGCCGCTGCGACTGGCTTCTCTTTTCATTGTGTATGTCTGATACCAGGTTGCAAGCGAGACGAGGAGATTCGCGACAATTATCGAGACTAAGGTTGCATTGACCACTACTAAGTTGTGAGAAACGTCAAGGCTGCAAGAACAACGAACACGTACGCCTAATTACTACAGTCAGACCTGAGCAAGTATGGGTCAAGAATATTTACTCACCCTAAATTCACAGATGCAGTAGCTGTGCTTTCACTCGCGCAAACGGGATCATTCGTCGGGAGCATATCGACTTGAAACCTCGTGGAGACGTAGGTAGCATACTGATCACGGGGTCGATATGCGAATTCCAACAGCGTACCCAACTCTGAGACTTACCACATTCGTCCCAATCGGCATTGCGCTCAGCAAGAGGACCACGAGCGTCATGAACCAATTGCCTCGAATTGTCAAGGTGCGGATAGACAGCACCGCTACTGCTCGGTCAACAAAGGCCATCCAGCATGCAGCAGAGGTGCGTACCTGCAGAGATGAATCCCAGAACAATTATAATGGCGGTGTCGAAGTAAGTTAGGCTGGAACATCTGATATTGCAGGAAGTGGAGATAATTCAGCGTTTGTCGCACAAATGACGACAAGGACAGAGGCTGCACCTCTGAACAACACGTTTAAGGCTAGGATGTCTGCAACAAATACTGCATCGGCGACTTACTATAAGTGCGTCGGGTCGGATACGAAGATGTGCAACATTGAACATAGCCCAGACGAATGCGGACCATCGGTTTAGGTGGTACAGAAAGGTGACTATACTGAGCCTTCTACCCCACATCACGTCCATCTCAAGTGGAAGCGTGATGAGCTGATCATATACCAATATGACTGTACTGGCCGGTAAGCGGATGTGTCTGGCGATCGATATCAAAGACGTACCCCGGGCAGCCATTCCGCAATAACCCAGTATGAGACTGTAGGGGATGTTAGGTCAGGCTCGTTTGCAACTGCGTTGTACGCCATAGTGCTTACTTCGAGAGCAGAATAGAGGCAATTTCTGAGAGATTATTGCGTGACATTTTGTAAAATATTTGTAGGGTCTAGACGAAGCGTCTTTGCGCCCTTCTTTCATCCAGCGGATTCGATTTTATATGCTCGTAGTGTCTTAGGTCATGGGCAACGGCACTGAGTCGAATGATTGGACGCAAAGAAGTACACTGCCAGATTGCTTACCGACATGCGTTGGCTGAATTATACTACAGCGAGGTGTGGGTGGACATGAATGGCAGCTTATGCCGAGCAGGGGGCAAATAACGGACTTGCACGGGTACATCAGCGACAGGATGTCCTTATTCAGAAGGAGGTATGCGGCCCTGATCGTGGCGGCAAGGGTTCTGTGCGCCTCGATCGAGACCGGCTTATGTTGAGTATAGTCATCACACGTAAGCAATGCAACAAACCTCGCAGAAGTTGCACTCATGAGCCGCTTTGGGGAAACGCGTCTCTATGCATTTCGCAAAGAGGTCGTCGGAAAGGGAATTGTTTCCTCGAACCAGAAACATTGCATCCGGATCTGTCTGATTAGGCCCACGGATCAGTGCCCACAACTGAGACTGCTCACTTGATATCAAGGCGCCGCTGTTCTGATCCAGTCCATTAATGGTCCGTAGACTCCCAGGACCCCTCAGCTCAGGGGTGTCCTCCTATGATAAAGATACACTCAGGACGTCTCTCCATACGGTGGTTAGCTTACAATACTTAGTCCTTTCGTCTAGAGCAAGATCAACAAGTTGAGCGCATTGGAAGATCAGACAAGGTAGCAACCACCTATCCTTTCCACACGCAAATTTGACTCAGAATCGAAAAGCCCGGCTTGTCGCCGGGTTCGAACACTTGCGGCCCGCGGGCGTTCCCAGCGATCACATACTCAACATGTGGCTGTGCAAGCGTGCCGCATGCTCACGTCCGCACCACTCCCAGATGGCAGCGAAACTTGATCTCCTCCTTGTTCTCGCGGTACGCAAGCTCATGGCTACATTCCGGACGCTGTTACGCCTTATTTTTAGCTTGTCCACGGGCGAATAATGTCACCAAAGTGATGCTACCTCTTGACGACGACGATCCGATCCTTGTGGGCACAAGTGGAAATGTTGCAATGCGCTGTCATATTGCAACTAGACTGCTTGTTCTTCGTAAGTAATTTTAACTGATCTATCATGCTAAGGATATAATGACCATTAGTGAGACCCTGAGGGAACAAAGACCCACACCGCATTCCCATGACCACTTGTGGTGCAACGTATAAGACGATCACACCCAGGGCGCACCCACACCCAGCCTTCAGCACCTCCAGCAGTTTCCCTTCCACATTACCCTGTGCTACCAGCCTGCTATAACTCGACAGTACATTTTCAAATGTCTCTTTCTGCCTCAGACTTAGCGAGTGAGCTGACGGCCGTATTGCAACCTCTGTGAGGCACATGCTACTATCAGCTCAAGATCATGTCGCTCATAGCGTATAGACATGTTGAAGACTGCTGCGCTGTTGCAGCAACCAGTGCGTTCATCACGCAAATACTCTGAGCTGCAACGGCCTCACACCCCCACTAGCGCTCGTTCTCTACGACCATATGAGGACCTTCGCCCGTGAGACCGACCTAATATGGGGCCAACGAATCTCTAGCACCACCATCGTGTTTCACCTTAACCGTTGGTTAGGGTTCACATGGGCAGTGACCAATCTTGTATCGGTGTTTGTTCCGATTCGCACACTTGCAGTCAGTACGATTGCACCACGTCACTCGGATGTTGCTTACTGTACTGTCACAGAGGTTATTCGATCAGGTCTTCCTCTGTTTCTGACCCTGACATTCCGTTTTCCTTGCACCTATCAGCTGCATCGGATCCAATCTTTACATTGCAGCGATCACTCTAGCCCTCTATATTCCTTGGGCCGGTGAGGTATCTAAATAATGTCCATTGTCTCATACTCACATGAAGGACAGTATTTTCAACAATTCGCGTGCATGCAATCAGTGGTGGAAATTGGTATTTATCCGCAACGGTGTGCTTACTGAGTCTGGTTCCCGTCGGAACAAATGCCGTGAGTTGGATTACAATATTTCTGTTCAGGGGTTCCGCGTGTGCTCATATATGCCTATTCAGTACGCCCATTTTACTGCAGCAACATACCAACTCATGGATAATCCACTCTTGGGTACTACATGTGGCGCTGCACTCATGCTTTCACCACGGGCAAATGTGGCGTAAGCCTCACTTCCTATTTTGGCCTTTCGAAGAGCCTAACATGAAGCAGGCGTATGTAGATGACGTATCCTTCGTTCAACGTATTGATATCGTCGCAGTTGCCGTCAGCACGCGGGCCTGTCTTCTGGTAGCAGATCTCCTCGTTATACTCCTGACATGGGCAAGGACATTCCGCTCTAACCGTAAGCCAGATAGCGGAAACGCTAGGATGAACTCCCTCTCCACTTTACTTCTCAGAGACGGTATGTTCAAGCGACTTTTAGCGAAATTGAGGGGAAGCTTATGATGGCCCGCGCTCCAGGTACCTTGTATTTTATGTATGTGTCCCTGCAGTCCAGTGTTGCCCTGCAAATTCTGATGGTTCTCATGCATGCTTACGTTACGCATGTAGCATCTTGTCGGCGCTCAACATCCTCAATCTTGTCGGTATTGTCACAGCTGTACGCACAGACTCTTCAATTGCACATCGAGATTTAACCTTGATCATTGATGTTAGAGTTTTAACTACGCGACATCTTTTGTCACACCGTAAGCGTAGCATTCAAATTGGAAGCATAACTGACAATCCAACAGTCTATACTGCATCATTGTATCTCATTTCCTGCTCGATTTGCGTGGCTTGGCACAGATGTCGCAGGAAGTATCAAACGACAATTATGCAGTATCTTCGCATATGTCCAATGCTGCCTCTCTGCCCGTTTTCAAGACCATCGATAGTACAAGCTCAAGAGTCGATCTCTTTGACACTGATCGTCATCTCAACTGGCGTGAAGAAGAGGAGAAGGCGATGTAGAAGAGTAGAGGGATGATACCTATGCAATCCCGTTGATGTGGAATTCCGTCAACACAGATGGCTGCTAGCTACTTGCTGGACTGACATTACCGATACACCGTAGCTTTGACTTCCTACCTCGTCTGGTACCTGTAATTCAACTGCTCCTGATCTTCGATTCTTTGGTGCACACCGTGGTGATATGGCCTACGACATTTACGGATCAGAAATGCTAGAGGTGCACCAATCTCATTCATACGAGCAGACTCGGATTTTATAGATGAAATCTAATTATCTAAAGAAACATTTTTCGACATCTCCTAATATGCCATGTCTGTCAGGATATGAAGGCTCAGGCACTATCTGGCATCACTTCTCGAAATTGGCATCAGACAGTTAGATGCATTTGAGCGCGTCGGGGTTGATTGACAAATGAATGCGAAGGCTACTTTATTGAGTTGTTGGCTCACAAATGAAAAGGCAACTTCAGAGTTTTTCCTTTCATCTGAAATGATACCACACCATATTGATGAATAAGCCTTGCTTACGCTTAGGCAATGTATCATTGAGGTCTGTGGCTATGAAATTGGTCAGTTCACAGCTCGCGCAAGCACGGTTGATGCATTTTTAGAGGGGAGGGTTAGAAAGCTCAGCAAGCTGATGTCCGACTTTGAGATTCCACGGGCCTCCGGATCGCCACTGCTACATTGCATATCATGTGTCATTGACACAACACATGCACTACACTCAATCCCGTCAAGTCAATGCTCTCGTTATGCCATGTTTTCATCTCCCGTTATGTCGATTTGTCCTCACTGCACTTCTCGCTCATATTTATGGCTTATGTCGCTTTCCCCTCATCAGCACCACCAAGCCAACAAAGTTGAGCCAGAGATCCCCTACAACTATGTGCACATTGCTGTGCCCATGATCTAAAATCTATTTACATATCACCCTTCACTCAGAGGCCTCGGATTACAAGTGGCAGATGTAAGTGAATGTCAATATGTCCACTCTATGACTGGCCGGTGTAATGCTTGGGGTAGGGTGCAGTCAGAAACGAATACGATCTCCCAGGTCCGCGGGAGTCATCAAGAGGACGACGGAGGTATGGTGCTAGGGAATAAGGACTTGTTGGAAGGGCCGGAGGCCGTCCGTTCCGTACTCAGAGACAGCGCAAACACTTCCAGATTTTCTTCCTGATGTGTGGGTTCCCCGCAGCTACTCACAAGTCGAGCTCCAGTCTTGAGGCTGTCGGATCGGAATATGGTATCCCTCGCCCAACCGCTGTCGGAAGTCTCTCGTGCCCAACCACTGTTAGGATCATGCAAATCTTGTCTGGCTGCTGTCATGTCAGGTGTTCCTGTGCCCTCGGGACCGCTGTCCGGGGCTCCGACCACTGTTGGAATGTTGCTCTCTTGTCTGACCGCTGTCAGGCATCCTCTGTGCCCTCGGGACTGCTGTCCGGGGCTCCGACCGCTGTCGGGAGTTCGCTCCTCTGGCCTGACCACTGTCTGGGGCTCCGACCGCTGTCAGAATGTCGCTTTCTTGGCCCGACCGCAATCAAGGGCCCCAACCTCTGTTGGTATATCACAGAACTCGTAAACACACCTCCGGAAACTTGGAGCCTCTCACAATCCCTGTTTTTCACCTCGGATCCTCACTCCTCTCTCGCCTCTGCAATGCCATACTCTTGGAATCTCCTGTACACTCTCCGGGACTAGTCTGTGAACCCCCGGAAGGCCTCTAGCTAAGTCCTATGCCTTCCGGGGGCTCGGGAGTTGATGGATTCCTTCCCTTCTCTTTGGATGACAGTATCGCTTGCTCAGTGCCAAAAAGGAAGCAGTAACTGGAATTCCCGGATGTCAACTAGCTTCCAGGAGCTCTCAGCAAGTCAGGACAGAGGCTCCGAGGTTTATTTATCATTAACTGTCAGTTCTGGTCTGTACTCCTAGTGGCTAGTACATGACGTGTATCTACCCCGGAACTGCTCAAAGTCCGCACTTGGATTATGTAAGCAACAAATCCAAATCCGGAAGGTCTCCGAGAAATGGACTCCAGAGATGCAAAGTTCAAACCATGGCTTCCTGGAGCTCATATTCCTGTGCTGCCGCATATCCGGTGTTACACCGGTCTCACTGACTCATTATGGACCAATGTATTGTCTTTGGGTATCACTTCATCATAGTACTTTGCACGGGTCTACCCCCGGGTGCCAGCGCTATGACCCGTACCCGTACCCGTACCCACAGAGGGTAGAGACCTGCGAGCACGGGTATGGGTACGTGAAGCGCTAGTCCGGGAGTAGCCAAGTGCCCTCTAGGACACTGCTACGGTATCAAAAATGGTACAGAGAGTATGCGGGAGCCTTGGTATGGCTCCCGCATGCTCGAATTCGTTCCCAAAGCACTTTTTTGGGCGCTTTGGCCGTACCCGCAGGGTTCACGGGTACTAGCACAATGGCCCATACCTGTACCCTCACGGGTAAGGGTACCCGACCCGCGCGGGTTACCCTTACCCGTGCAAAGCACTACTTTATCATGCAGATGAACCTTTCATCTTGGTTCACGTGTTGTGGGTTATTGGATTTTGAGTGGCAATGGAGCTTGCATTAGTATCGCAAGATCAGCAAAGCTAGTGAGATTGCCCTTCTCCCGAATCAGGTGCACTTATGATGATACTTAATAGTTCCCGTGTCTAACAAGGTGTCTGGTTCTCCGGATAGACCATGCCAGACAAAATCTCATCTTATAGAAATCACAGGCAGCAATGTGCTCATTTTGATGCTCCAGGTTGTGCAACCTCCTAAGTCAATGTGCCAAGGCCAATATGCCAAGCATTGCAAAGATACAGTGTGAATTGCAGCCCATAGCTATCAATGCAACATACCCATCTATAGCTGAACATCCAAGGTAGGGATAGAAATATATATTGTCAGAGGAGCCGTGGTGATCACAATTTGGGTCTGCACTTTCTTGTGTTGTGTGCTTTGCACCGACACTACCGCATTGTTGGAACCTAACCCAGATGACTGAGTTTCCTTGGTTTTGAATATCTGTACTGCAGTAGTACTACAATGACAATAAGTAGACATTGATGGCATGTATCCTAACGTTATATGTCCTCATTGCGGAATGTGTAAGTTTATCATTAGCCGTGAGACCAGTGTGGACGATACCCTGCGCTATGTCAGCCTATCAACATGCAAGGAGATGACACGATACATACACGTTTACTAGCATCACACACATTCCCTTCACCTCAGCCTATAGATCCTGTCAATCAAAATTCCCTGAACTAGACAGCAGAGCCCACCGCCAAAAGCTGCAGTGCTATTGGTTGAGTAACAGAGTAAGCAATAAGATTCAATTTTTGACTCACCAAAAAAGTCAGGATGTTGACAATGTTTGTCAGTATGATAGTGCCGAAGTAAATAACACCTGCACACAAGCGGTTAGCACAGTGTCTAGCTTATAGTTTAGGGATTGCTACTACCATCTCTTAACATTCCACGGGAAAGGGAGCCTCTACATAGCATGCCACTATAATACTGGATACGTGCTGGCCCGGGAAACCACTATAGGAACATCGCAGACTTTCCAGTGCACCGGAGGCTGTAGAAATTTCCCGCTAGCTGAAATCAGGGCACACAACTGACAGTGGGAGTTTCTGATATATCATCGTATATCCCATTCAATGCGCGAGAGAGTAACTACGAGCACAACACACAAAGTCTGCACGGGTGCCTAATCTACTGGAAGCTGTCGAAGCTGTGGCGACCAATTAGCTATAATGTAGCACCTGAAGCTTCGGGCATAACCCACTGTATCACCTTTGTACAAAGGATACGGCGAAGAACAGTGTGATAATTCATGCAAGCAGAAACTAAGCAGAGATGGAGTGAAGCAACAGTGGTGATTCCAGCCACAGACGGGATGAGTTGGGACAACAATGGTCGGATTGCGCATACACAACGGGTAGCAGGGCTGGCAGAAGTGACAGAAAAGGAAACTGTATCTAGAAATAGGAGGTGCATACAAATAGACAATGCGCGAACAAATAGAGGTAAATGCCAATCGGTAGATCTACCACCAAAAGTTGTTGAGGCCAATCACTGGCAAGACCCACTGCAGATGCAGCGGGAACTTGCGTCAGAGGCGGAACATGAAGATAACAGAAGTCAAGCCAGAGGCAACGCCTCCGCACTACAAGGCCTCGGGGGCAGGGCATGATACCGCAGGCACTCCAGTGTACCGGAGCTGGAAGGCAACGTGCATGGAACTCAAACCGGATACAACAATCTCGTACCATGGGAGGCTCGGAGGCAGAACATGCAAGGACTAGTAGTTGTTCTGGAAATGACTATCGTGGATCTTGTTACATCACAGACTACCTAACCACGGGGTGCATCCACACGTTGGTGCCCCTCGTAGGCCGGAGCAGGCTCGACAACACCCTTCACATCCTCAGCGGGCCACTCTCCGAACAGCAACCCAGCGAAATGCATGAGGCACTCCTTAACCTTTCCGAACATCAGCATGCTGCAGGGCTCCATTTCTGAGTACGCGTGGAGCAAACCGAGATAGTGCCGGGCTCTCCGGAACAGCTCCCATGTGACATCAGCTGTTCTGAATTATTAGACAAGACCGCATGTGAACCTATCAAACCATTCATGGCTGAACATCTCTATGGTCTCGTCGAGCAATAGCGGCCACTCATGCAAATGTTCCGGAAGGGGCTCGCCCGCCGGACGCCCGAGGCGGAGGCACTCTGAGAGGAACAACATCCCAGGGGCGTCCTGGATGCGGGTCAAGCAGCTGTACTTACTCTAGAGATTGTATTACTACAGGCTATTCCATTCACCTGTAGTATGGGCCGCTAGGCAGTGATCCTTCGTCACTGTACTACTACAGCCCAAGTGCCTACATAAGGAATTGAGGCACATGACCTTTCTTTTGGCATCATGGCTCCATCTGCCTCACTCGCACATTGCCGGCCACACCTGCACGTGCACTTCTCCATGCTCGTGCACGCTGCCCCCGCGCCCCCTGCACGTACACATCACATGCGCCCCTGCTCGTGCCCGCCGTTTGTGCCCCCTGCTTGCGCCCGCCGCTCGTGCCTGCCACACCCCGCACCCCGCGCCCCCTACTCGTGCACACCGCTCGCGCCCCCTGTGCACGTGCGTGCTGCACGCACCCGCCGCTCATGCTCCCTGCTCGTGCGTGCCCACCGCTCGTGCATGCCGCCCCCACGCCCCCTGCTTGCCCCCCCCTGCTCATGCACACTGCGCCCACGCCCTGCTGTCTTCGGGGGGCCCTGCATTCAGCTTGCATTTACCACCTGCACTCTACTTGCGCGCCCCCGCCACCCCTGCTCTCGTCATCCGTACCTCTGCTGCCTGCCATCCTTACGTGTCCCCACCGTCACATTTGCCTGCTCTTACCCAGCTTATCGTGTTGTCATCAGCGGCCGCTTGCATACCCCTGCCGCTCATGCTCCACTCACAGGATACTGCTGCTTGCTCGGTCGCCATGTCGGCATGAAGGATGCCTCCGGGGTCTTCGTGGTTGATTGGCCAGGAGCAGGAGTTCCGGTCTTGTGTACATAACATGCCCATGTAATCGCCTCTTTTAATCTAATCTTATTGTAGCAGCTACTTAGAACAAACACAACAAACATACACATGACTACAATGACACGAGAAGCACATAAGAAACAAGTGATGTGAGTTGCACGCGATACAGCAGTAGAAAGAAATACACGACATGGATGAGAAACACAGACACAGGGTCCCTCAGTCCGAGATAATCAAGAACCCGTCACAGGTTTTGGCCCTTATAGATGAGCACTGAATGTGCAGTATCCCCCAGTTCTAGACCCATCACATTGCAGCCATAAAGGTGGCAATATGCAATGGCAAAGACAATGACTGGATCACGAGCTATCTTCTGGACTGGCAGTGCGCCCTGATCCGACTTGTGTGCACAGGTTTGAACTCAATTATACATGCAGCGGGCCGCGTGGTGGGTCTATATCCATACTCGCAAAACTGCAAATGAGACAAAGATTGCAACAAAACATAGTAAACCTTTGTTCTCCATGCGGAAGATTGGCATTTCTGCTATCTTAGGTGAAAGATCAGAATTGATATTGTCACAAATATGCGCCTGGCAGAG
>KB445797.1:1408636-1443892 GCA_000320605.2 Gelatoporia subvermispora B
TGTCGCTTCTAGACTCCTTCTAGACCTAGCCATGCCTAGCCAGACCTAGACTGGGACATGTGACTCTGGGACACCTGCACATGTGCGCATCACGTGCATGCTATGTCACGTGACTAGCCTGGAGCCACGCAGGCAGCCACTACCAGCTAACTCGTCACTGTTCTGAGAATGGAACGTACACTGCCTGCCACTGCTCTAGCGCTGGTTAAGCGCTTAGCTTCGAAAAACTGTGACAGATATTGATGTCCCGAAGACCCACTGGCAGACACCGCAAACTGACCGTCAAGATGTGCAGTGCACAACCACAGCAGGTTTGTAGCTATCTGACACTGTGGGCATAGTCCGATGTTCAATTCAGGGCATGCTGAGCACATATCGCGAAAATATCATATTTACTCCAGGTATAACTCACGTCCCTTATGAACACATGTCAGACACAGTCAAACGTTGTAATACCGGATACGTGCCGGCCCAGGGAACCGCCATAGGAACGACTACTGAGGGCCTTCCAGCCCAACAGAGGACGAGCGAGGAAAGGACAGAAGTCAAAGCCGGAGGCTACGCCCCCGCTTCACAAGAGACACGAGGCGGAACTCGACACGGCGCGCACTCTGGCAGACCGGAGGCAGACCTGGAAGACCACGGAAGATAGCCCAGGAGCCACGTCTCCGCACCACGAGACATCGGAGCCAGACCACAACCTGGGGAACACCTTAGCGCATTGGTAACGGGACGGAGCGCGCGTGGAGTTCAGACCGAACGCATCAAGTTCCAATTAGAAGGGTTCGGAGGCGGGACACGCCCATGATGGCACTCGCCCCGGAAAGGCCGTACAGGATTCGCATTACACTTCGGACTACCTAATCACGGGGCGCATCGACACGGCGGCGCCCTTCATATGCCGGAGCCGGCTCAACAACACTCTCCACATCTTCGGCGGGCCAGTCCCCGAACAGCAATCCGGCGAGGCGCATAAGGCACTCTTCAACCTCTCCAAATACCAGCGTGCAGCGGGGCTGCACGCCCGAGTGCGCGCGGAGTAAACCAAGGTAGTGGCGGGCCCTCTGGAACAGCTCCCGGTCAACATCGGCTGTGCGGACATAATTAGCAAGACCACATGCGAGCCAGTCCAACAACTCACGGCCAAACATCTCTATGGTCTCGTCGAGCAACAGCGACCGCTCATGCATGCGCTCCGGAAGGGGCTCGTATGCCGGACACCAGAGACGGAGGCGCTCCGAGAGGAACAACATCCCGGGGGCGTCATGGATACGGGTCAACCCGAAGTCAAGGTGTGCTGTGATGCTGGAGAGCTCCTGGAGCGAGAAGGACATGGGGACTGGGACACCAGTGCTCCGGAGCAGCTGAGCATAGCTGTCGAAGAGGGCCTAGTCCCGGAGCAACGTCAACTTGGGGCGATTGGGTGCAACAGGAAACACGACGACTCACCACAAGGGTCCGGGTCCGACCGGCCCACCCGAGCCAAAGGTGGATTTCGTCGGGGTCAAACACGGGTTCGCGCTGAACCTCGGAACGGAGTAAAACACCGGCGGCATTATACCCCTCGAGCACCTGCACGATGGCAGTTGGAGAGAGGCGCAAGCGGAGGGAAGGCGCAACAGAAGCCATTGGGATCACAACAGATGGGGCGGCGACGGAGGGGGCTCCGGGAGGGGGCTGGAGAGGGACTGGGGCTCGAGGAAGGGTCCGAAATACGTCCTGGATGGCCCCTTGGAGGGCATGCATCACGGAATCGGCCAGAAGCGCATCGAGCCGGTCCACAATGCTGCGGGAGTTCATCACAGATGGCGCAACAAGGCGACGGGGAAGAGAGCGACAGGGGCGGGTCCGTACCATCATGCACCGGTGGGACGGGATAACATCCCCGGAGGTGGATATGGGAGGCAGCCAATATACTGCGTGGGGACCAGCGGAAAGGCGACACATAACCGGAATAGGATGGGATCTCTCGTGCCGTCGGAACAAGGGAGAACAGAGAGGAGACCTTGGATATTGGTCCTAGCGACAAGCGACGCGATTCACTGTGCAGTAGCACAGAGGCGACATGGAACAGCGGTTCCAGCGAGTAGCGGGGCAATTCATCGTGCAGCGGCACGGAAGCGACAGGGAACAGCAGTTCCAGCAAGTAGCGAGGCGATTCACCGTGCAACGGCGCGGAAGCGACAGGGAACAGCAGTTCCCGCGACTGGCGACGTGATCCATGGTGCAACGGGACCGACCCAACATCAGAATGGGCAGCGGCCCAGGCAGATCGGAAGGGAACAGTGGTTCTAGCGAGAGGCAACACAAGTCACTGGGCAGCGGCTCGATGCGACATCGGAATGGGCAGTGACCCGAGCGGATCAACAGGGAACAGCGGTTCCAGCGATGGGGGCACGAGTCTCCGGGCAACGGCACGGAGGCGAGGAGGGGGTAGTGGTCAATGACACCGGAACCGCGAGACACTGGGTGGGGGCGTGGAGGCGAGGAGGATACGAGGGTGCTGCCCCGAAAGTAGCGTCGGATCGGTGGTAACGGGGTGGGGGTATGAGCCTGGGACGATTCAGAAGGCAGATAGGGAGCGGGAACGGGAGGGAAGGAAGAATATAGGGGGGAAGGACAGAGAAGGAGAGGGGCCCTTCTGGACCCCCTCGGTAGGGACACCATATTCTGGTCTTACGGCTCCGCACCTGCAGTAGACTCGGACACGCACACGCACAATCTGATTTTGTTGACATTCGGGAGCTCAACTTGTGAGTAGCTGGGGAAGCCTGTGCATTAAGAGGAACAAATCTGGAAGCACCTGCGCTCTCTCAAAGTACGGGACGGACGACCTCCGGAGTCTCCAACAAGCCCTTGTTCCCTAGCACCTTGCATCCGCCATCCACTTCCTGACCCCCACGGACCCGGGAGGTCATACTCAAACTCGACTGCGCCCTACCCCAAGCATTACAATGTACTAAAAATCTGACCTGTACTCATGATGTCCCAGGGATTTCTGGGAACATTCATTATGTACTCAAAGTTTCTATACCTTGAACATTGATGGTAAGTGTGAGAAACAAATGATATTTGCGCGGTCTGGACCTAGCATGTCCCAAGTCGGGACATTGGTCTATGCCCACAGTGTGACTATGGGTTTGATTGTTCCCATGTCTACCCTAACTGGCAATATCAGCATCATGGATTGTACAAGGTATACCAGGAGAGACTTCTGTATAAACACCGTTTGAGCGTAGAAAAGCGAGATTGTGAGGATCGCATGCTATATCTTCACGCCCAGTGCGGACATGAGTAGAAACATAGTTCCATAGTCACATCGACCACATAGTCCGGGGTCACGGTGAAGTTGTACGTTCAATCTCTGGAAGAGAGCACTCACTGCGTTTCCGCGAATGTAAAGGGCACGCGATACGATGCCTAAACGGACCGTAGCGGCGCATGTATCTTGTACCTAAGACGCATCGAATCGGCTTCCGCTACAAGGCAAAAGGCGGACAATATCGGGCATTGTATCAGGCGTCCCGGATATGCCTCGTAGCATACTCTGGATTGTATGTAGCACATGTATCGTGGATTCCTCAACATCCCGTGTTCTGTGTCCGATACCTGCGATACCTACCGTATGATCACATCTCTACTCTCACGGTGCGTCACTGATCCTTTCCAATACGGTGGGAAATGGTTGTTGTAACATTGCCTAGATACATAATTGAAATCACGTTGACTACCTCCCAGCACTCCTCCCGCCTCATCCAGATATCTAGCATGTATAAATGTCAATGTGAGTACTCGCAACATCTCTCTACGCTTTGCGGAACACTCACGCACGTACATAGACGCAGCCCGCTGGTCCTCTAGCTTTTACGCCGGCGTCAGGCATGCACGGCTCGGGACCTGCTTCGAATGTGATGTGACTAGTGAAGGCAACTTTGGTGTGTTGGGCACCTATGCGCAAGCTGTATATACTGGTATGTACGGTGAGTTGTAGTCTGTACTGCAAGAACTGTGTACTCACTAATTATGTTGCGCCAATAGTATAACCACCGGGTCACTTCGAAAACCTCCAGCGCAATCCCAGTGTGATGTGGAATTCGAACATACCTGGCATGGGCTTTGTGCCTGGGGCGGGAATGACCTTCGAGGCGTCCAATGATCATACTGACACCTGATCATTGGACGCTTTGAAGGTCATTTTGTGGGAGCCTTCGGCGGATCTGTGCCCTTAGCAGTAGGCTGGGAGGGAGTGCTACTAGTAGTACCAGAGTCCATGGGCATGATGGGGTGGAAGAGAGATGCCGACAGCCAAGAGTGCGAAACTGAGACACAGAAATAAAGTTCAGAAGTAGATGGCTTATACAAGCAGTAGGAAAGGTGTCGAAGCTAAAATACGCGGCGTAGGAAATGTCGAAAGGATTGGCCCATACAGAGGGTATCAGCAAGCGTTCTACATGCCCGATACGGCAAGTATCGAATGTGTCGCGCGACCGATACCAAACGTGGCGGCGGGTCCCACGCTACTTATGCCAGCAAACGAATCAAATGTATCGGACATTATTATATTCGTGCTACGTCTGTCACTACATGCTCGGCGGTACGTAGCGCAATTGTATCGTATCCCCACTATAATCTCAATAACGCAGTGACTACTGGGGTGGAAAACAGGGTTACAGTGCACGCCGCACGGCGCTTCGGACTGCAGTCCGATCGTGTGAACTACCTTCCACATTAGACCAAGGTCATTTCCCCTTCTGGTTCCTTAGATCGCACCGTTACTGCTACTGTTCTACTAGGTCTTGCTTGCGTACAATATCCGTCTCATCCTCGGAATGGCTCCCCCTGATCCTATCAAATCCTCTGGAGCTTCATCTTCCAAGCCCAAGCCGAAAGAGAGAGAGAAAGATAAGAAAGCGAAGGCCGCCGCCAAGCCACAGAACGATCGCTTCAAGACCGTCGTCCGCAGGCTGCCACCCAACCTGCCGGAAGAGATCTTCTGGCAGAGCGTGCAGAAATGGGTGACCGAAGAAACAATCCAATGGAAGATCTACTATCAAGGCAAGTTCAAGACGAGGTGGGTGAGGCGCCAGCAGCCAAGCGTGTCGTAACGTCTCAAAGGCGAGGACGAGACTAGGATGAACAAGGAGAACATACAATCTCGCGCGTACATTGCGTTCAAGAATGAGGAAATACTAGCAACCTTCAGCCGGGAGTACGATGGACATCTGTTCAGAGACAAAGCGGGTGAGTGCTATCCAATCCCCTGCCTGGCGTGGTACTGACCGGATGCCCTTAGGGAACGAGTCATCCGCTGTGGTGGAGTTTGCGCCGTTTCAGAAGATACCCTCAGAGAAGAAGAAGGTTGACAGCAGAATGGGGACGATCGAGAAGGATGAGGACTACATCTCGTTCCTGGAGTCTCTCAATAATCCAGCGTCAAAGCCGGCAGACGCAGATACGTTGGAGACCCTCAGTACGCGCATAGTTACATGACACGAAGCATCACCTAACCCAATTCTAGTTACTTCCACACAACCACCTCCACACCCAACGACGACACCTCTTCTGGAGGCTCTGAAGGCCGAGAAATCAGCACAGAAGGACAAGGAAGCTATCCTACGGAACCATGCACACTACAAAGACCACCAGATCCTCACAGCGACGGCCGGCGCCGCAAAGAAAGACGACAGCAAGAAGAAAGGCGGAGCAGCTCCTTCCACACCCGTCGCACAGAAGCCCGCCGAGCAGCCACTGGGAAAGAAGGCCGCGAAGAAGGCCGCCGCCGCCGCCAAGGCAGCTCAGCAGCAGCAGGCGCAAGCGTCGTCCTCCAGCACGCCCGCTCCAGCCAAGTCCTCTGCAGCACCCGCCGCTCAAGGCAAACAGCCATCAAACGCCCCTCCCACACCCAAAGCCCCCCGTCCGCCGCGCGAGCGCCCTCCAAAGCCCTCCCCCGTCCTAGGCATTCCTGCAGAGCCATCCGCTGACCCGTCATCCTCTAGTGCTCAGCCCACCACAGTACCTACTCCTACCGCCCCACGCCGCGGGCGCCCCGTCATTGGAATCGCCTCGCGCACGTTCGAGGCCGCGCTCAGCGGGGCGGGTGTCGAGCGCAAGAGCCGGCGCGAGCGCGAGAAGGACCACGCCGCTGCCTCACCTGCCGACAGCCCATCCGCACCGGCTACGCCTTCTGAGGCCTCCGCTGGCAAAGGCAAGGCGAAAGAGGAGCGGCGCCTAGGCGGGGTGGCAACGAGTGGGAATGTGGCGCTGGGCGTGCAGCAGCAGCGGGCGCAGCCGCCGGGCGGAGCGACAACGATATTGCAGAGGGACCAGCCGCCGAAGATCTTGCCACGCCAGCAGGCGCATGAGGGCGGTGCTGGTGGTGATACTATGCATATGCACGAAGAGGCACCCCCAGTTGGCGGTGGTGGGAGAGGAGGCGGGAGAGGAAGGGGGAGAGGCCGTGGACGCGGTGGGAGAGGTGCGCCTGCGGGAAGCTGAATCTTGGACTTGCATTCTGTTTGCTCTGAGTTCTGCTCCGGTGACCCTTTGATTCTGAATGGTGTGCGAGGAGCACGCAGGGACGATGCAATGTCCAGGGACCGTGATCGCTGCTGTAAATTCAGCGCATCGGCATACTTTTAGGCAGTTCCATCTGTGTTGACCTGGCTCCGGATCTGCTCGCATTGTATCATACACCCTCATGTACCAGCGATGTATATTGTTCGTCACGCTGAGTGGTTGTGCGAGTAGTAATACAATGTCCATTACATAGTGCATACAGGTAGGTGCTCGTGATGTCGCCCAAGTGACCTTCCAAGAGTGGCGCAGATATTTACAACGCGGTTCCGCGCTCGAAACTTGCGCGAATCTCCGCTGTGTACTTGTCGTAGTACCGTGCAATCTGTCCAGAGATGAGTTATAGGCAATATCTGAAAGATAGGAATAATAAACACGTACCTTCTTGTTGAACACACGGTTCCTCTCGTTGATATACGTGATGTCGCCCTCGTCCTCGTTGTTCCTCTTCCTGGAGAACTTGCTCTTCTTGTCGACACTGCAAGTTGGTATCGAGTTATGAACAATTGAACAACACAGAAACAGTATGATAACGTACTCTCGGTTGATCTTGCTGATAACCCTGTCAATGGCCTCTTCGCTTGGCTTGCTGTCAGCATAGAGTAGGGTATTTGCATCACGATACAGGCTCTCAGCGGCAAGCCTCTGCTGCACACTTGTTGGTACCATCTGGAACGACTGTTAAATGACCTGATGAAGATATTCGAGACAATCAGACGTACTGCTGACGATGAACCGGCCTTCGGGTCGAATGTCGTGAGGGCTGACGATGAGCTGCTGCCAGCTTTGACGAGGGCTCCTGAAGGCAAATCAAGCGCAATCTCTTTCTGCCTGTTGTATGCTTCTAGATCCGGTTTGATAAAGTCGATGTCCTTCTTATACCGTCTCCGTGCGGCATCCGCATCGTCTGTTGACGAGATAGGTTATGAGCGCACTCCGTGGACCTCGTGTCGGCCCTGCCTGGACGTCACTCAGATGGAAAATACATACCGTTGAAAGCAAAGTCCGCCCTCCTGGCCTTGCGTGCCTTCTTCTTCTCCCACTCGTCGTTCTCCTCAATCGTCCACTCCCAATTCTTCTTCCGCTCCACGTCCTCGCCGCGATCTTCGGCCTCGACCTTACTCCGGAGCACTTCCGCCAGTTTGCGCTGTCGCTCTAGCCGCGCTGCCTCGCGCGCCGTCATCTTCGCCTTTGCGCTCTCCTCAACAAGCGAGGCGCGGTTCGCCCGTTCTGCATCGTGCTAGAGAACCGTCAGTCTGTAAGTGTGTGTGATGGTGCATCACACATGCCATCTTCTTCCGCAGACGCTCTAGCTTGGCTTTTCGCTCTGCAAGGGTCATCTTGCCCTCGCTCTCCTTCGTCTCGGCAGGGGTCTCCTCAGAGCTTGACTTCTGTTCTTCGGGCGATTCTGAGCGCTCATCGTGCATACTTTCGTCTACAGAAGGTTGTTCGGACGACATACTATCGCTGACAAGATGTATCGTCTTAACGATGTTAAGCCAGCAGAGGAAGAATAGAAGATAGTTATGGATGCAAGCAAGTGTTGTCACCAAATCCAGCCACCGCGTACTCCATCCCTGATGATTACGTAATAGGCGCTCGTACAGCCGCAAATGCTGCGGTAACGTTCGTCGCAGCACCGAACCCTAGTGCTGCACCGCTGTGGTCGGCGCATTGCGCTGACCGACTTTACCCGGCAACTTCACGAAACATCCCGCACGTTGATCCTTCTCCCGCTGTTTTCGCGTTATACAAAATAGAAATCAAACGTACATTCCCCTCCAAATCGAACACTTACTGAGAAAGAGTCAGTGAGTGCTCTGGACTCTACCGTATCTCCCTGTAAACTTCCCAATGTTGCGCAAAACCGTATTCAAGCTCACTTGGCCTGCTATTTGGCCTAACGACAGCCGCTTTTGGACTACGGTTCTCCTACTTAAAGGACATCGAACTGCCTATTGGTCCTCTTACTTCCAGGAATTGATAGTTAATGGGCATCTCTGCATATTCGACGAAATATCAGAACATCTGACAATTGTGAGCCACTGCGATCCTTGGTCATACGAATTTACTCACACAGGTATGCTATGAAGGAAAATTGTGCGAGACAATGCTATGTTACTTCGTAGCGGCAAGAGCGGACATGGCTTCTGGTGCTGGGGACGCACAACTTGGCGTCCGCCGGACTCCACCGTGGCATTGGCTGTTGCAACGTATAGCGATACGATCGATTGTCGCAACCTCATCATATCCGGCTTCTCGATCCATCCGAGTTCCAGTCATACTCGGAACAGCAACTACTCTGTCTCAATATTCGAAGATAGCACGTCCTATTTGCAATATATCTGTGGCGGGAAGTCACTGCGGACAAGCTAGCAGAGCTATGATACCTTCGCTCCCCTGATCATCAGAAATATACTGAGATGAAATGAAGTCGGTAGGAACTCTTCTTGCCTGAGATTGCCGCCCGGATCTCCCAAGAAATGTACATCCGTCCAGGATCCGATGATCAAGCGCACTTCGCGCATACTTCCGGAAGACGGGATGATCGATCTGCATTGGTACAGTTGTATATCACATATCCTCACACTGACTCCGAGAGCATGAGAAGTTCAGTGAAAATCTACGACCAAGTGCGGCCACAGGCGCCCGTCTCATCGGAATAAATTCAAATGCACGCGATAAGTCCTTGAAAAGTCACCTGTTCAAAGTACACTGCAACCGTCGCTTTACCAGGATCCTCACAGTTGCCTGTGGCCTCGGGGATCCATCGCCTGGACATGGCAATGCCGTTGTTGAGATGCTGTGCGCACCTGACCAGGCTGTGTTTACCAGAGCTATGGCAGTACTGAGTGACTGCTCGGCTGCAAAGCAAGGGGATTTTACTTCTGCGACGGTTCCTGTGCCCAATCTCTACTATCACAATGCGCTTCCCCGCAATCTTACGACAGCCGTGGAGTCTGTACGTCCCAGGCATGGGAACACCTGCACATACTAAGGGCGCCGCTGATACCATTCGGCATCGCATGGCGACATAGATTACACCTCCTCCTTGCTATCTTCCATTCTCTCGCTAGTCTGCAACGTCTTGGTTGGTGTACCTGAAGGTTCATGACGTCGCATAGCCCGCATGCTTTCGCCGACTGAACACGGCCTATCGCAGCCACTTCGAGTACCACATTGATTCCTATTCACACTCTTAGGGCATGGTTCAAGCTTCCGGCTTTTATTCCCATATCCTCGAGAGACGGACGTCGGTGAAGTCTCGTCGAATTGGGCCGATGTCTGTGTAGCGACCCCGGTCCCGCTTTGCAACCTATATAAAGTTTCGCATCGTGATCCCTGTCCCTCACCACTGATCTCACACGTCTCCCATTGACTGGAATGAAGTTCCCTTTGCAAAAGAGACTCAGCACCGATGACGTCCTTGCGCACACAATCACTGCGCTTCAAACACTCCAGGGTGTATCCTTCACCATTGGCGCCGTGCCCTTCTTGGGAACGGTCTTCAGCTCTGCCGTCAGTGTGTTATCTACGATAGAGGTGAGCACCTACTTGTTAGTGACCTCTCGTCCTGCTAATGCGACCGTCCGCACAGAAAGTGAGAGGAGACAAAGAGCGCTCCAATCGCCTTGCCAAACGAATATCGAACCTACTCCACCACGTTGAACAATCTGTCGCAGCAAATCCCGATGCAGTAGATGACAAACTCCTGAGAAACCTTGCTTCACTAGAACAGTTCGTGAGGACCTCATCGTTGTAGTAGACAGCAAATGAACAGTCTCTGAACGCAGGACCCTGTCCAAGATCGGGAAAGATCTGGCTAACTTCGCGACGAAGAGCGCGTCGTCTCGCTTCCTCAAGCGAGGATCGATTGCTGCAAAACTCGAAGAGCATCTTGAAACAGTGGAAGATGCTTCCAGGTCGTTCAATGTACGAATCAAATTTGAAATCGAGTATCAATACGCGAATGACCAGTTTACTTCACAGATTGCGAGCCTCATCGCGTTGAGGCAGAAGATCATCCAACAAGCGAGCTACGACGAGGATCAGGTGCGGCCAAATATGGACCACCTCTACTTCGTGCTGAAGGCTGTACAGCTTCGTCTCTTCCGTCCACACGAGATACAGCTTCAGCGTGTACGAGGAACCTGGTCGGCGGGTATGGACGATTCCGGGGATGAGTGGGATGGCGAATGGGGAGGCCGGCTGGTCACCGTTCGCGTCTTCCGCCAAGAAAAGTCGAAATCGGTATGGTCTTAGCCCCTTTGGTTCTCATCCGCTAAGTCCAGCAAACATGGTATGCAGAGCGATGTTCTATCGGTTGTACGAAGCGTCCTGCGATGGTTCGTTATTTCCCAGTGCCCTTTCAAGATGTTTGAGCTAACTGCGCTTCAAGCCCGCATCCTTATGTGACTCAAATCCTCGGCTACTCCCATGCCTTGTGTTCCCCCAGTTTCTATGTGCTTGAGAGGGCCACGCTGAACGTGCTGCAATACCTTGCGAACGTAGACGCATTTACGAAGCTCCGCTGGTATCTCCAGATGGTACGTTTGACAGTACATTCCCGACTCGCACAAATGTCGACGCTGTCTATTTAGCACATAGACTTGAAGGTAGGACTTGAGTCCGTTTGCGGCCAATCGAGAGGTCTTACATCGTGCCTAGGATGCAATTGAATATTGCGACAATCTCGGACTAACGGTTGCTCCACGTGCAAAGGTTAATACAAATCACCGATGGTGGCATACAAGCTCACGGGTTGCTACAGATGCACAGGTGTTTACCCTCACTTGCACTCAAAGAAGACGGGACACTCTTCGTCGCAGCAGAAGACCTCTATCAGGCACACTGGGGCTGTTTGCTGTATCGTATTGCCGTCTTGTTCGGAAAAGTGTGTACTCGCTTCTGCGAATCTGGTTGGGCTCACCAACAGCACCTATTTAGACCGAAGTAGCCCAACCGGCAAGTGCCATCTGACCCATACATGACCCGAAAACATTGAACTGTGCTGCACAGATTGACGCCTCCACCAAAGTCCCCAAAATGCCCGCAGAAAGCACGCGTGACCTACTCTCCGTTCTCAACCCCACCTCCAAGCCCAATCTCATAATTCGCGAAGTGTACGAGCGCCGAGCACCGGATGCGATCGTTTGGCCCGGGATCTATTCCAGCGTCTATTTCGACGATACACTGACAGACGTAGAGCTCGGAGATTATGGGTACGTTGACCCCCAGACACAGGCGTTTGTACGATTCGGCAACGTCTTCGAGCTGTTACGGTGCAACAAGACGTGGGAATGGCTATATGTCGTTTATAGTGGCGAGACGGTCGAACTATCAACTTCGGACTATGCATGGACAGAGCAGACTTGGAGGTACCCTGTAGAGGAAGGCTCAGACAGGCGCGTGCAGATCGAGCAGAATTTGCGGAAGACCACGAGATCGACATTCTTCTGGTTCCATGCATGCGATATCGCGGCGCAGAATGGGATCGCTCTAGAAGATCTCAAACTCGGTGGGTCGTATTCAAACACCATCATGCTTCTGGAGTTAATTTATCTTCAGTGGAAACTGTTGCGCATTGTTGGGGTATCAAAGTCTCCAAACGGGAGATTCAGTGTGGCAGTGCGTATACTCATTAGAGTTGCGCTCACAGATTATTAAACTTTGCTGCAGCTCCAAAGGAAGTATACTTCCATCAACTACCACTATCTGACGATGACGACGCTCACTTGCCGTTCGGTTTCTGGTCGCTCGCAACAAATCCCTTGTCTTCTGAGGCTCAGAATGAGCTGTCGTCGGCAGGAATAGAGTTAGAGTATAGGTAAGGGTCTCTTTATCACTGGACAGTTCAGCATCTGACGTCAGCTCTGACAATCACTCAGAAATGTATATTGGTGTGCCCGAGCAAACAAATTCCAAAGTGAAGCCTTGATTTGTTTCAACGAACACCTTAGAGAGAAGCTGAGGGTGGCCTGAGCTGTACCGTTTGGAGGTAGATAAAGACATTCGGGTTCATCATTGACTGTGTTGACCGCGGGGTATCACTGGGGCATAGTTGTGTCAATAAACCTCTAGAATTACATTTCACCATACATTCATCTCATACGAATTCGCTCCTATAGTCTAATCACAGCCTCTGCGCTGTTCTTCGATCAGGCAGCTCTACAGATATGAAGAATTGTCGAAGCTGGCCGAATGCTCCGGCATTGGTCTCGGACATAGAACAAGCACTAAGGACGATCCGAGCCTGAAGGCTTGAAGTGCTCACACACGGCATCATTCAGCATGAAGGAGCCTAGAGGACATGTTGATGTCCATGTTGAGAAAGGTCGTCAAGGTGTCCGGGGGCCTACAACGGGCGCGAACGTCGAGCTGCGTCGAGACATCGAGATTGCCTCCGAGATGCATTCACGATGCATATTCTACTGGTCAGACAAGATAATTCAGATTGAGATGTCGAGCCGTTAGCGTCCCTGGCAAGGAACAAAGGTCGATTGAACATGCAAATAGTACGACAAAGCAATCGGTTCTCGATGGCACGTTCGGGGTCTCGACCACTGAGTCTGCACCTGACATGAACTCAGTCGCCATGGGTTCATTCAACCATCATGCACTCCTGCTGTTGTACCGTTGGCTGGAGCCTTTCTGATATCTTGTAGAAGCCAGCGCGGATTTAGTCGGATATCAGGTATGCCACCACAAACAGAATCCGTATCGGTCTGCATGACGTCTTGCGTGCATTCTTGGTATGTGGCTCCCCTAGAAGATCCGTCGTGTCGATAGCGATTCTTGGTGCTGTTGGCGTATCCACGTATCGTGTACAGCTTACGTCACAGCGACTGCGCCACCACATGGATATATGACATCTATAGGGCACGGTACATGACTTCTAGTGTCCTTGTTTCTGCCATGTCAATGTGACACTCCGGCTGGGCCGAGCTTCAACCTGTCGTTCCAGAACAGGGCGGTGAATCGCTGACCGGTGCAAATGACCTTCTCTTGAGACGCTTGCTGGTCCCGAATTTCCACTTCTAAATCATATGATTGTCGTCAAATCGTTTCAGAGTCAGTCATTCTACCAATGCTCACAACTGAGCAGCGAATGGGAAACCATAGCCTCGAGTCACTTCTAGAATCCTGGATTGAGATTTGGAATCACCCTACTTTTTCACAGCTTGCAGCTTCCATTGGGAGCCTGTATTGATCATTCACACTGTCACACGTCCCACATGCTGTTCATATCCGTACCTCGGATACAACGAGGGAGGCTATTTGACAGGTCTGTCGAAGATCGAAGTTGGAGCCCGGAAGACTGTCTGTCTGTCGGCTGCGCGCTGTTATAAGGATGGCTCAAATACCTCTGCCCTGCTCATCCTTACCTGCACCATCTGTCACGAGTCTTGCTATCATGCCCAAACGCTTCTCGCTGTGGAAGCGAGCCAGAACAGCAAGAGAGCATTCGCAAGAGACTTCTGCGAAGAGGACGGGGTGGTTGTTGCTGAAGGAGGTGCTGAAGGCTGCCAGGGATGGTAGCGATCTCTGCCTTCCTCTTAAAGCAGCGCTGGTTGGGATAGTGGAGATAATGGACGTGGTTGATGTACGTCGTCCCGTCACTGTTGTTCTTACGTGTCTCGACTCAATATGATACAGAATGTCAGAGACGTGGAAGATGCTTTCTTCAAGATCTCTCGAAGGATAGATGGGTTTCAACAAATTTTTTCCCAGTATCAGGCCGAGGACGACATACCCCTCGTCATCCAGAGACGTCTCAAAGGCTTGTCAGGGTAGGTGGCTGTACTCAAGCAGGCAAGGTGATATATGCTAATGGGATATAGGCAAATGGTGTCAATCGGGGACAAATTGAAGAAGAAGCTCAGCCGGCCACGACTGAAGCGTACGATTAAGGCTTTGGGTGATATCGAGGAAATTGCGACCATCCTAGAGGAACTCGCTACCTTAATCGAACGTTTTCAAGTGAGTCGGATTTCCATGTTTGTGCTTGCTTCTAATCCTCGACCCAGATGGAATGCATCTTAAACACTGAGCTTCAAGTGGAGGACATAGGCGCCGAAGGTGAGGACCATCACTATCTGCGTCGAGTAAAGCTCACTCTTTCCAGGCGCCCTAGGAAAACTTGACCATGTTCCCGACGCGGGAATTGATTCCCAGAGAGGCGACGCATGCATGGAAGGCACACGCGTCAAGCTTCTCTTAGGATTGAAGTCTTGGGCCCACGCCCCAACAGCGTCTCGAGTGTTCTGGCTGAATGGCATGGCGGGAACAGGCAAATCTGCCATTGCGCGGTCACTTTGCTACAACCTACGAAGAGACGGTTTACTTGGAGGCAGTTTCTTTTGCTCCCGTGGTACTCGAGACGCTGCAAAACGCATCATTCCAACCCTAGCTGTAGCTCTGGCCCGCCAAAACGGGCTGTACAAGCTGGCTTTATTGGATGTTCTGCGAGAGACGCCGGACATTGCACATGACAAGTTGGAGATTCAAATCGAGCGGCTGCTCAAGAAACCACTTTGCGATGCCTTTGGAGACCAACCTCCCTCCCTAGTATTGGTTATCGACGCAGTCGACGAATGCTCGGATGACACAGCCACTGAGGCTATGTTGTCCGAGCTGGTCTCGCGATCGCTCGACATTCCGATCAAATTCTTCATCACATCTCGACCGGAGCCACATATTCGAGCACAGTTCAACACATGGCCTAACCTACACCGCGTCCTGCGACTGCATGACGTTGCACAAGACCTCGTCGCGACGGATATTACCCTTTATCTGACCCGGCGTCTGGAGCAAATGCGACAATCACGACAGCGTTCGGACTATTCATATCAATTCCCTGATGGTTGGCCCAGTCGCACTGACATCGCTACAGTCGCACAACACGCCGGAAACCTCTTCATCTATGCATTCACTGCCATGGAATACGTCCGGGTGGAACCTGTGGGTCGCCTCCAGCGGCTGTCCAGTCTACTCGTTACTGCCGGTCAGCCCATGTCGAGAGCATTAGATGACATGTACGCCTTCATCCTAGCCAACGTGATGGACCCGGGCAAGCGCGAACGGCACGAGGTCCTCGTGACAAAGAGAGTGTTGGGCGTCATCCTCGCTGCGCGCGAACGGCTACGAGTATCTAGACTTAGCGAACTCATCGGCATAACCGTACAACATATCCGGTCCATCATCGATCCCCTGCATGCTGTCATTTATATCCCACCTCGGGATGCTGATGGCATGGTCTCGACCTTCCACGCTTCATTTGGAGATTATCTTACTACCCGTGAGCGTGCGAAAGACTTCTTCTTGGACCTTTCGACCAGCCATCATGAGCTCGCGCGTGGCTGTATCAAGGTCATGGCCTCAGATGTATTGCATTTCAACGTAGCCAAGTGTCGTTCTTCGCACCTGTCCAACATCCAGCAGACGCTCTCGCCTCTACCCGACCGGCTTGTCTACTCATGCTTGCATTGGTCTCACCATCTGATACATGCGGATCGTGTAATGCCACTGCTGGCCTCCTTGGAAGATCTTTTCAAGAAGAAATTCCTATTCTGGTTAGAGGTTTTGAGCGCCGTCCAAAAGAGCCACTTGGCAACAAGGCTTCTTATGAGCGCTCTCACGGCAGGAAACATTGTGAGTGCCATCATCTCGTGTACTTTACGAATGTCTCACGATAGTTGTGATTCGCAGCGCAATAGGCTATCGCAGAGTCAGGCGACATTCTTGCGCAATGCAAACGACTTTGTCGTCTCATGCAGGGAGGCCATTGGGTTGAGCATACCTCATATTTATATCTCTGGCCTTCCAGCCGTCCACCCCACATCAATGATTGCCAGGATATTTTGGCCACTATCTACACAAGGGTCTGTCATCGAAGTCCTGGGCGAAGGTAGAGCACCAAGAAAAGTACTGCTCCGTATAGAGGATCATGCTAGCCCAGTCAGGTCCGTCGCGTTCTCTGCAGACGGGACACAGATTGTGTCCGGCTCGGAGGACAAGACTATCCGAGTCTGGGACTCGACGACGGGAGAGTCACTTATTCCACCACTACATGGCCACTCTGAGGTGGTCAGATCCGTCGCATTTTCACCCGACGGGACTCGAATTGTATCTGCTTCGGAGGATGAAACCGTTCGGCTGTGGAGTGCAGTCACGGGGGACCAGCTCATTCACCCGATCAAAGGCCATGATGACTGGGTCGCTTGTGTTGCTTTTTCACCGGATGGGACACGAATTGTCACTAGCTCATGGGATACAACCATCCGACTGTGGGATGCGGCGACAGGAGAGTCGCTCACTCACCCATTGGAGGGTCACACGGGCCCAGTCTGCTCAGTCGCATTCTCACCAGACGGGACTCAAGTCGTGTCTGGTTCTGCCGATCAGACAGTCCGAATATGGGATGCAATGACTGGAGAGTCACTCATCGACTCATTTGAGGGTCACTCTGATTGGGTTCTCTGTGTCGCATTTTCACCTGATGGGACCCGTATTGTGTCCGGCTCGAGCGACAAATCCATCCAAGTATGGGACGCATCAACAGGAGAACCAATGTTTGACCCGTTGGAGGGTCACACGGAACGAGTATGCTCAGTCGCATATTTTCCAGACGGGAGTCGAATATTCTCCTGTTCAGATGATAAGACCATCCGCATCTGGGATGCGATGACAGGAGAGCTGCTCGCCCCCTCACTACAAGGCCATTCTGATTGGGTCCACTCTATCGCAATCTCATCCGATGGAACTCGCATCGTGTCAGGTTCGGAGGACACGACAATTCGGGTATGGGATGCAACTTCAGGGGACTCACCACTCATCCAACCACTTGAGGGACACCTAGGTGAAGTGTGGGCGGTTGCATATTCACCGGATGGGACCAAGATTGCATCCTGCTCGGACGACAGAACCATCAGAATCTGGGATGCGATCACAGGGGAGCCTCTCAATGATCCGCTTGAAGGTCACCTTGACTGGGTCAGGTCCATTGAATTTTCTCCGGATGGAGCTCGAATTGTGTCATGCTCTGATGACATGACAGTCCGCATTTGGGATGCGGCCACAGGGGAAGCACTCCTCGATCCACTCACGGGCCACACTTCATGGGTGGTCTCTGTCGCATTTTCGCCTGATGGCACACGAGTTGTGTCTGGATCAATAGACAAAACTATCCGACTGTGGGACGTGTTGAACGGGGAACAGCTCATTCATGTTCTCAAGGGGCACACAGATCAAGTGTGGTCAGTCGTATTTTCACCCGATGGAAGTCGAATCGTTTCTGGTTCGAGCGACAGGACTGTTCGACAATGGGATGCAAACACGGGAGAACCGCTCGGTCACCCATTCAAAGGACATGCGGGTACTGTGCGGTCCGTCGCAATTTCACCGGACGGAACTCGGATCGCGTCATGTTCAGAAGACAAAACTATTCGAATTTGGGATGCAGACACGGGGCGCACACTTGTTCATCCTTTCAAGGGACACACAGATCGAGTCTGGTCAGTCGCGTTCTCATTCGATGGCACCCAGATTGCGTCAGGCTCGGATGATAGGACCATCCGTGTCTGGGATGCAGCGACGGGAAAACCACTAATATACCCACTCGAGGGCCATACTGATCAAGTCTGGTCCGTCGCATTCTCCCCCGACGCCACTCGAGTTGTGTCTGGCTCACTGGACAAGACTGTGCGCGTTTGGAACGTGATGCCTGACGATGAAGCACCGCTGCATCCTTTTGCAATCCGATTGCAAGATAGCATACAAAAAATTCTCGTTGATGCAGTGTCCTCCAGTGCAGCCACTGCGTCTTCGCAACCTACTCATAACTCATGTCCTGTCGATCACGCCACTTCGTCGCATTCTACAGCCAGCTCAGATAGCAAAGGTGAGGGCCCTCGAAACGTGTTTTCGTTCGACTGGAACAGTGGGTGGATCAAAAGTCCTCAGGGAGAACTCGTCCTGTGGGTTCCTCATGAGTACCGCTCTGGTATGTGGTGGCCACGCAACACGCTCGTCATTGGACGATCGAGGACTATATATGATCTTACACGATTCGTCCACGGTACAGAATGGACTGAATGCTACGGACCGCGGGATAAAGTATCTGCTGCTTCATAAATCAAGGTCTGATCTTGGAATTGACTCGGGCAAGTGTACTCTAGTTTCGATCAATACATTAGTACATAGCCCATTCTCTAGCGATACCGGTGTATCTGGTGTCAATCTTCACCGCTATTCGTGCGAGTGTATGTATTATGCGCGCTATGTCGGGGTCACGAAACTTGTGCATAGACAACCGTGAGCGTCAGGACTTCAATTACTAGGCTTGCGCTATACGTTGATCGAAATCATGTCCCCCGGCATTTATTGTAGCTAATTCGGATGCAGAAGCTAAGATGGGACTTTGCAATCGACGGAACTAAACAAGTTTCTAGCCTTGTGAAGGGGTATCGAAACTCATAAGTATACTGGGTGAAGAGGATTGCAGGGAAACACCTGCGCCCATATGCCCTGTATAATCTCTCTGTAGCATACGCTCGGGTCCAACACATACGCCATGTGGCAATGTAGTGCATTCGGGGGCTCTTCTTGAAAAAGACATAGGAGTGGAGACATTGACAGGAACTCGCACGCGGAAGACCGAAGAACACGTAGGAAAGCCCAGTATACGAGACTAAGGGTGTCTGCTTCATGCAATCCATGCGGTCGACTCGGGTTCTACTATCTGGCTGAAAATAGCAACGACCTCACATTGCACCCAATATTGTAACACCGAAACCATTCATTATACGAGTAGCGAAGAATGCACGCCGCAGCGAAGCTATAGCTATCGCACCTGCAGAACTGTACAGGAACCTGCGAGCGCTCAACGCGGAGGTCAGCTTGAATCCGGAAGCCGCGATTGGACATGGGCAATTGTCGGACCTAGTCAAGTCTTCAAGCATTCTGCTCGTGTCGAAGAAAGTTTTGAGAACATAAGCCGGGCTTGAGGTGCATAGATATCATCCCAGGCAATGCAAATAGGAAAGCAGCGATAGATTGCAGTCACGGCCGTAAGCGGCGAACCCCACGAACGTTTGCCGTAAGTACGATGCCTCATGGCACCTCGTACCGCCCCGTATCGCTCGAAGCTACCGACATCGGACATGGTGCGCCCGAGGGAAAGTTGTCGGGCAGCATTGTCGCCGAAGCTGCTGTCGTGATGGTGGGAGGAAAGAGGAGAATGACTTGGATAACATGACCGGTGCCGGGACCAAATGGGCGCCTGGCTCGCTCCCAACTCCTCTCATCCCCAACCATCCCCGACCATGGCTGCTGTCGATTACCAGGCTATCTCGAGAAGAGTATATGCGCTCGCCGCGTCGTCGAGCTCGTTGGCTCCGCTTTTGAAGGAGGCATTAGGGGTCATTGATGAGGCTCTTGACAAATTCGGGTGAGTGGTGAAGCATTCATGCAGCCGTCTGGGATCGTAGTCTTAACTTGATCCATTGTGCAGACGGGAACATATCTCATTGAGCTTCAACGGAGGCAAAGACTGTATGTGATCTTGGCTCGGTGAATGCGTTTCAGCAGCAACTGAGATTTACGCCACAGGCACCGTGCTCCTACATCTCCTTGCAGCAAGCATCGGTCGGAGAGACCAAGCTCCTACACCAACCAAGCCCGTGCCCGCAGTCTACATCCCTGTGCCATCTCCCTTCTCGCAGCTCGAGTCATTCATCGATCGCACGGCAAAGGCATACTACCTCGATCTCTTCCACTGCCCACTTCCGTCAAGCTCCCAGCTACCCGTCGAGACCGTAGCAAGCCCAGCGACTCCAGCCCCGTATGGAACAAATGGAGACTACATCAGTGGAGGCGTTGCTAGCGCCGTGAACGTCAAGAGGCCGAGGGGTGGCGAGGGCATGCGGTTGGCACTCGAGAAGTACAAGGCTCGGTTCCCTCACATTGATGCCATCCTCATTGGCACACGGAGGAGCGATCCTCATGGAGGTGAGAGTTTTCTGCACTCTGAATAGTGATGATGTTCCTTTGAGCTGACGTGCGTACAGCCACGTTGACGCACAGAAATCCGACGGACGCAGGATGGCCACGCTTCGAGCGTGTCAATCCCATCATCAACTGGTCATACGCCGACGTCTGGACATACCTACGAGAGTTGGACGTCCCGTATTGCTGCTTATATGACGAAGGGTGCGTCCCCAGCTTCAACCCTACTAACCACCTCACTGACACCTCAATGACGTAGTTACACCTCCCTCGGCTCGACGTACAACACCTTCAAGAATCCCGCCCTCCTCATGCAGTCGCCATGCACCCGTCTCCAGCCCTCTGTCTCCACATCTGCCTCTTCATCCAAGCCTCCCGTTCTCCTTAGCGTGCACGCCAATGGTACCATCTCCGCCTCCGTCCCGCACACCCCGCCGCCTGCTGACGCCGCCCCAGGCGTGACGGACCCGCTACCGGCGCGGGGCGGTCCCCTTCCGAGTCTCCCGGACAACCTGCAGTTCCTGAACAAGGGCGACCCCCTGCGCGCGTGTTGGGTCGACCCCGACACCAGCGTTTCCTCCCTACCTTCTCTTCCCGACAACCTCCAGAGCCTCCCAGAGGACCTCGCGGTCAAGGACGACCCTGCGCGGATGTGCCCCTTGAGCCGTGACGGCGGGGGCTGTGACGGCGGGGTGAGTGAGAAGCCGGTGCAGCTGACCTCCCTCCCAGACAACCTACAATTCCTGAACAAAGGTGACCCGCTGCGCGCGTGCTGGGTCGACCCGGACACCGGCGTACCCTCCGTACCCTCCCTCCCGGACAACCTGCAGCCCTTCGCGATCCAGGGAGACCCCGCACAGGCGTGTCCCTTGAGCTGCGATGGTGGTGGTGCGGGTGAGGCGCCGGTGCAGCCGACGTCGCTTCCGGACAACCTACAGGTGCTTAACAAAGGCGATCCCCTGAGCGTGTGCTATGCGGATCCTTTCGTTGCCAACAGGGACAAGGCGGTCGCAGCGCGTGCGACGGGGAAGGGGTGCACTGCGGAGAAGTGCGTGTGCGAGCCGCGCTACCGGCCGGCGTATGAGCTGCAGGACGGGACTCTGGAGCGCGCGGGGCGGGCGACAAGCGCGGCAAACGGAACAAACCTGCCTTCGTGATGCATGTGCCGAGCAAAAGAGTGCACAGGAAGCCCTACGTTGTATGTGCAAATAAGCGGGACGGTGCTTGGAGATATATCTGCTATGTTTGAGTAATATTGTGCTCTGGACGTATAGACTGTAATTCTCGACTGCTCGATGATGATCGCAATGAATATCAGAATCTCCAGTGTGCTACATTACATGTGTAGTCCCCAGAAATAGAAACTATGTGGTGCATGAGTGTGGACATGAAGAAAGCATAGTCTCGTCCGTGGTATCAGTGGAATATAGTATGTTACACTCTGAACGAGGAAAACCACGGTACAAACAGCCTCCGGTATATGTAGGGATGCGACTGGGTAGCGAACTATTCATTACTGTCTCTTCCTGTATCTCCCGCCAGCACTATATGCTTAACATGAGTCTCGCACGTCGAAACCCCGCACAGCATAGATACTCACCTCGCCTCCTGCTCAATCATCATCCTCTTCCGCTCATGCATCTCCTTCGCCTGCCGGTTAAGCTCCGCCGCCTTTTGCGTGTCCGGGAAGCCGATATCCCAATACCCTGGCGGCGTCTTCGCCCGTGCCCACTGATGACGGTGGCGCGAGATCTGGTGCCTGTGCTCCGTGATCGCGTCCGCCTGCTCGGCGTCTGCAGTGGTCGGGGGCTCGTCCTGGGAGTCTGTGGAAGACAATGCGGTGGTGGAGAGGGCGCCACCAAGATGCTTGTGCGGGCGAGAGGACGGCTTTGATGGGGTGGATTCGGGGGAGCGCCAGAGTGGTGGTCGGAGTCGAGAGGGGAGCGGCCCGATCGCTTCGTAGTACTGCCAACAGACGCACTACGATGAGTTGCAGTTGGCGGAAAAGGCACGCTACTCACGTCACGACAGCACTCGCAGTCGTCCGCATGCAGGTTCTTGCGCTGCTGTTTGTTCCGCACAACGTCGTCGAACTGGAACCCCAGCCCATTGTTCCGTGTGCCGTCGATCTCGTACAACGCGTTGATCGTGACTGCTCCCACTCTGAAGTTGAGTCAGTACAGGCCATCATAGGTACTAGGTAGATATGACGCACTGTGCGTCGGCGGCATAGCGTCCCCTGCCTTTGTATATGGTGTAATCCGCAGGATCGCGCTTCGAGGAACTCGCAGTCGGCGCGTTCTCTTTACTTGGCTCCTTCCGAGAGACTGGTGTCTCGAGTGAGTCCACGGCGTCGATAACAGCCTGACGGGATATTGCCGGGGTTTTAAACGCGGATGGACGTGGGGTCGCAGCAGTGTCACGAGCGAGGCCAGGAGATGCAATAAAAACGTCATCTTCCTTGAGGGCAACATTCTCGATGCCAGAGTCTGAGGAAGTGCCGTATATGCGCGACACATCTGCAGGTGGCCGTTTACGCAGATGCGGAGGCGAAGACAACACAGGATCTGGTGCTGTATGCGGATGGCATATCCAACACGTAAGTGAGCGCTACTGAAGTTGAGCCACGGAACGCACCCTGCGAGTCGTCCTCCGTGTCAGAGGAGGTCAGGTCCGGAATAAGAGTCTCCTCGAACTTTCGCTTGAGGGCCTTGCGGGGCCGCACCGTTTCTGCGCCAGTAGCTTGCAATTGTTGCTGCAGGGACGATAAGGGTGCTAGGTTCCCCGCACGCAGCGTAGTCAACGGCGCTGGTGTGCTCGGACTTCCATCTGGAAGGAACATCTTCAGCCTCTTTCTAGGCGATGCATCTGAAGGGGTCATCATGCCCGGCGTGGCGTTCTCGTCATCTGTCAAGAGATGAGCATATATCCACTATCCGTGTCGCGTGTGCATAGATTTACTGATCGGCTTGACCTGCTGCTTTGGTCGAAGTCTCCGCTTCCCACTCGGCGATATAGTTGCATTCTGCTTCCTTCTCGCGTAATTACGTCGGACAGTCTCGACACGTTCCATGTTTGGCTCCACATCGTTGAGTGGGAACATCTCTGGGGCGCCCTCCTCTCCGCATATGTATTTCTTGAACCCACTCCACGTTTTCATATCCCGCTCGTGCTTGGCCTCGTTACGCTCCTTGGCTTTCTGCAAAGCGTCATAGCGCTCCCGGAGGTCCTTGTACTGCTTAACGAGCAGGAGAGGATCAGACGAAGGTGGTGGCAGCGGGGCGGTCGCGCGCAGATGAGGAGGATCGGGAGAAAAAAATGTGTCCGATGATGGGACTTCAAATTCGTCGTCACTAGAGGATCGCTGGAGGCGGACCGGGATAGCTGATCGTGGCCCAGGCCTGTAGCATTAGCAGGATCATGAGCAATAGGCTGGACAAGTCTGACAAGATCACTTACTTCTTCGCCGTCTGAGCAGGGGTGGGGAGCCCCGAGGTAGAAGGGGCAGAGTAAACGCTACTGGATTTCCGCTCGAGCTCTTGCAAGCGTTCGTGGAGACCCTCGTTCTCCTGCTTTAGCCTTGTGACTTCCTCCGACAAGGTCGTGTTCTGCTTCCTTAGCTCCTCCGCCGCGCGAGATGCTTGAGCAGTCTTGTCTCGATCAGACTTCCTGTGCCGCACGACATCGGCGAGCTCATCCTGCAACTGCTCGATGCGCGACTGTGCCCTTTCAATGGACTCGCGGTTGAAGAGCTCTTTGTCGGCTGCTACGACAGCCTCTGCCTCGTCAAGCGAAGCGAATCCCATGCATTCGATGAACCTTCGAACGCGTTCGCCCAGTTCAGATACGCGCAAGTTGAGTTTCTTGTTGATAGCTTGCAGGTCAGACAGCTGTACTTGAGCCTCAGTTACAGTGCTGGATAGTACACAGAATGATGGTGACCTTATCCTCGAGTACGATCGGCCTCTCTGGAGTCGACTGGGCTTCGTCTGAGGAGCTTACATCCATAGTCGACTCAGACTTCTAGAGACCGTGCCACTTCTTCGCCGAGAGAGATTGAGGTAATTCAGAGCCACCGGCTACCGAGGCAATGCAAGGTGACTCTAGAGATCAAGAAATTAAGGATGTCCAGACGTGCATACAAGCTCAGGAGTGATGAGATTAGTTGGCGAGTAGTGAGCGCCGAGCGCGTTGATCCCTGCTCAAGGACACAGCACAACTGAGTTGAGTGGCTAGCAAGCGCCTATAGCTCATGAACACGTGATCGTGTTTCTGCGGCTCACTTGCACGGGCGAATTTCGCAGCCTCGAACTCAAGAGTCTGCATACTCCACAGTGACTTTTAACGACCTCGTCGGGGGATAAGGGTTCAGATCCCAGGTCCCGCAGTGTGCATATTACCACGAAATGTTCCCCATTCTGTATCCACGGCGATCGCGACATAGCACTTATTGTACATCCTTCGATATCTTCTGCATGTACTCCTGCACAGCTACCGCACCTTCCTGCTGCAGGAGATCCCAGGCCGTATCTATATGTTCCTGCTGCGTCCGGGCAGCGCCCACCGCGAAGCGTATGCAGAAGACGCCGTTCAGAACCGTCTGCGTGAGCATGATGTCGTGCCTTGAGGAGAGGCGCGCGTAGAATGCTCGGTTCAGCTCGTTCAGCTCGCTGCCGGTGAGCGATGCGCCCGCGGGCGTCAGCCGGAAGACGGTCAGCGCAAACGAGGGCGCGGTGACGAGGGAGAAATCGAGCGAGGCCCGTATGAGCGAGGTGAAGTGCTCGTTGAGCTTGATTCCCTAAATATGCGCAATCGTCAGTTGTCAGATATCAGCTGTGAGGGTGCGCGGGGGATGCGCACCTGCCGGATGTAGTTCCGGAAGCCCTCCACGCCGTAGCTGCGCAGGACGAACCAGACCTTGAGCGAGCGGAACCGCCGTCCGAGGCCCAGGTGCCAGTTACGGAAGTCGACGACCGCCCCAGCGTCGCCTTGTTTTGTCCTCAGAAACTCCGGGGTCACGTCCAGCGCATCCGTAAGGTCCTTCCGGTCCTTCACCCAGAGCAACGCGGCGTCGAAGTTAACGAGACCCCACTGATTGATTATCGATGAGCATCAACTACACGATGTGCAAGGCGGAAAAGAACATACCTTGTGAAAGTTGGTGCCGAATGAAGTTGCATATGCGTTGATGTTCTCGAGTTGTGCTGTCCCACGGTACTCTGGGCAGGCGAGAGTGACACCGGCCCAAGCTGCGTCAACGTGTATCCAGAGAGACGGGTAGTCCTCGGCTATTGTCATGACGAATCAGCGCATAGTCAAGATTCCGAAGAGTGTTCACCGACAAACTTGTCCGATCTCATCGAGGCGGTCAATCGCGCCGGACGAGGTGGTACCCACGGTGGCGACTGTGCAAGCCTCGTTAGTCAGAGCTGCATCCTCTACGACAATGCACTCACCTAGAATGAACGGCCGCTTCCCCCGTTTCTCATCCTCCTCCAGTGCAGACTTGAGCGTAGCACCCCTCAGCGCGTACGCGTCCTCCGCCTTGACCTCCAAAGCACGGCACTCCATGCCAAAGACGAGACCTGCCTTGACGCCGAGCGAGTGCGTCTGCGTGGTCGTGTAGATGACGAGCTCGTCCGCTTTTGCATCTGGGTGTATGCGCAGGTAGCGCTCACGCGCAGCGACAACCACGACCAGGGCTAATTCCGATGCGGTCGTCTGCGGGCCAGACATGGGATTTCAGTCAGGGAGGATATCAGAACAGAATGACCGCACCTGGATGACTCCGCCGCCTTTCCCGGAACTATGCAGAAAGTGCTCACTCAGGCCAAGCAGCTTTGCAGACCAGTCCATCACGACCATCTCGAGCTCGGTGCATGCCGGGCTAGCGAGCCACTGACAAAACATGGTGAGTTGGACTACGGCTGAGGGACGCAGGGAAGAGTACGACTGACATTGAAACCTGGGTTGGCAGTGCTAGTGGAGTAGAGATCGCCCAGGATGCCTTCGAATGTACATGCTGTAGGGAAGTAGGCAAAGAACGAGGGATGTTGCCAATGCGTCAAGCCTAGTAGTTGCGTTAGTGACGCTCCAGCGAACTGAGATGGCCGAGCGAACCTGGGAGAATGTACTTCTGATAATCATCTGCAATGACCGTGAAGTCCTCCCCTTGTTCAGGAGGGCTGTCTGCTGTTTGTCAGGCGCCGGGTGGCTTAGCGAAGTGGTTGAAGTAAGGCTTGCCTGGAAGTGCATCTAGGAGATAGCCAGGCTGGACACTGGGTACCACAGGGCGATTCTGCAGCGAGTAGTAGTAGTCGCAGATCCTGTCAATCGCCTGATAGCCTGCTTTCCGGAAGCTGACATGGCTAGAGTCAGTTGTGCAGCCCGTAGAGACCACTGTATAGCTTACGCCTCGATATCCATGCTAACGACCCCGGCCTCTCAGAGCTGTATCGTCTGGTCTTCGTGGTACACAGAACGACATTCCGCGCGGTACACGGACCGCACTCCTCCGACCAGTGTGCTGATTCATCCTCCAAGGGTGAACGACTTGATTGACACTGTCGACAGATGTTGCACCGGTCCGCAATCTGGGGTAGACGAGGTATGGATCGATGTCATTAGCAAAGAACAGTCCACACTGCGGGTCTCATATCGTATGGGGTCCGTTGTAATCTCCTCAATGCACGTCTGAAATAATCCCTCATCAACCTGAGAACATGACTCTCGAATGCTGAAGTGGCGTATGCCGAGCTCCGCAGAATGAGTACGTTGCGATATAGGACAAGAAGAACTGGCCAGTAGGCTCGTCCTAACTCAACAAATCGGCGCTCCCGTGAGCATGCTCACTCAGCTCTGATGTCTAGTTAAACCGAAATCTTCCCCGACTGTGAGCATCAGCGAAAAATGCATACTCGCACTCTTGAGTCGGCAAGGATCGTAAACAAAGTTTGCATAACGAATATGTCTACCAGCTCTGCGGGGCACGGTAGTCGGCGGGAGACGCCCGTGAGGAATATAAACGATGCGTCACGTGAGTAGCCCAGTACCTGCCCTGAAGTCAGCCACTTTGGTATTGACTGTACAGTCTTTTCCCAGGCTCACATTCACCGTCACCGTCGTAAGTACGCCCGCCGTCGCTGCTCGCCGCCGCCCCCTCACCCCTCCACAGAAGATGCAGATCTTCGTCAAGACCCTCACGGGGAAGACGATCACCCTCGAGGTGGAGTCTTCCGACACCATCGACAACGTCAAGGCCAAAATCCAGGACAAGGAGGGGTGCGTCTGCGCGTGCCAAGCTTATAAGCGAGAGGAAGGTTGACCAGATTCGGATGTGGTTTCGACGTGCAGCATTCCCCCGGACCAGCAGCGCCTCATCTTCGCTGGAAAGCAGCTCGAGGATGGCCGCACCCTGAGCGACTACAACATCCAGAAGGAGTCCACTCTTCACTTGGTCCTCCGGTGCGTCTCAGAAGAAGCGGGGTGGCGCGAGATTAGCTAATGGAGAGTGTTTAGTCTCCGTGGCGGTATCATTGAGCCGTCGCTCAAGGTCCTTGCCTCCAAGTACAACTGCGACAAGCAGATCTGCCGCAAGTGCTACGCGCGCCTCCCTCCCCGTGCGACCAACTGCAGAAAACGCGGCTGCGGACACTCGTCCCAGCTCCGCCCGTGAGTACCCCAAGCCTTGACTGTCCTTCCATTTGCTCAGCGCAAAATCTCGTCTACAGTAAGAAGAAGCTGAAGTAGTGGTTTTCGCTTCTCTGGAGCGTGCGATGCTGTATGGGCTGGTCCACCGACGGCTTGGGGCGGGCTCTCTCACATGTATTACCTGGCTATGCAGCATATGCCATGCATTTCACATCGCTTTGTAACTTTGCTATGCACTGATGTCACTTGCGATCTCCTCGAGGAACCCAGGCTGGAAGATCCCTTTCATTGCACGCCTCTAACAACCGGCACATGGCTCTTGTCTTGTCCTTGAGCGGGACTTCAAGTCATGAAGATGTATCGCGGATCGTTGTCCCAGATTTCCTCCCGACTCCCGGCAAGCGCGGCTTTCTCGTCCTGTGTGAGCTTGTCTCTGTATGCCTTGTTCCGCTTGTTCAGTGCGATGAGACGCATGTGGAGGATGCATGCAGCCAGGCATGACGCGAAGAGGCATCTTGACACCATTCTCGGATCTCAGTGGCTATGCGATTCTATCTGAATTGTGAATACTCACCCCGCGGAGATGGCATGACCCTTCCGGAAGTCGTCGTCCGCGTCGAAGTATATCTGCGGAGACGCTCTGTACGCGACATTTTTCGATACCGCAGCTCAGCTTACAACCGATAAGACTCACATGGAGACGCAATTGGAGATGGACACTATGAACGCTGTCCCCACACCTCGTTTAGACGTCGGTGAGAATGCGTTTGCTGCCCAGCTCCTGCATTCCAATTTCCCTCGGCGTCAGTTCAGCTCTGATTCCTCACTGGCCCACCCGCGACCGCGCACACTCACATGACGAGCGGGAACAGGCTAAAGTTGCCGCCGACGACGAGGAAGAGCGCGAAGTACCCCGCGCCGACGCTGTTCTGGACGGACGTCGCGAGGATGATGTAGCCGACGCAGGATGTAAGCGTCATCGCCATAATGTGCAACCCGCGGTCGCGCGTGCGGTCGCTGTGCCATGCGGAGAGCACGACCATTACCCATCCGATTGCGTATGGCGCGACGGTCAAGCCCTGCGCGTCGATGGAGGAGAAGCCGAGCTGGTTGATCAACTACCGTGCAGGTACCAGCTTCAGTGATGGGTCCTAGGGTGGTCTCGAGTGACCTCACCGTGGGCAGGAAGTATGTGATCGTCGCAACCCCGACATTGACTACACACGGGATAGCATTAGCTCGATGAGACAGGGGCCGGGCGACACGCACAGCTCGCATAGACCAGCATGAGCAGCCACGCGTTTGCGTCCCGGAGCACTGCGCGGAGACCCTGCCACCCGGACGGCCCGCCATGCGAGCTCGGACGATGGTCGCGGTCGAGCCGTGCCTGCGCGATCGCCTTCTCGCGCGGGGTGAGGAATGACGAAGAAAAGGGGAACGCGGGGAGGAAGGCGAGCAGCACGAAGGCCATCACAAGTGTGGGGACGGCCTCGATCTGCGTGGGCGAAGTCAGTGGAGCATCGCGTCAGGGAGGAAAGACAGACGAGGAAGAGGAACTGCCAGCTGCGAGGCGGGTGAGTATGATATGTATATGTGAGAGTGGATGGAAGATGGTACCCTTCTAGAACGGAGGTGCGCGCGCGAACCAGGCCAAACGCAAGGAGGCCCTATCGCTTCTTCAGCATGAGCAGCAGAGAATATCGATTCTGCGCCTTACACTGATTGCGCCAGGGAGTGTGCCTGTCATGCATAGACTGATGCGCATCGCCAGTTCATGTCTAATACGAACAGCTATTTCAATGACATTCTGTCTTCTGATCAATTGACTCCCATACCGTTTGTACCTATGCAAAAATGTTCGGCGACATGACGAGATGCACTATTCGGTCGACGCACCAGAACGAGAGATAGTAAATCATCCCGGCGTAGTACCCGGCTTCACCGATGCCCAACAGGACCCTATTCGTGCATTGTCAAACAAGGCCTAAGTTATTCCAATGCTGTCAGGTATACCGAAGAACAAGAAGTCCGGCGTATCCTTTTGCATAGACGATTGACAGGGAGGAAAGGCCCCAGAACGTCAGTGATAAGAAGAAGCTATCAATATCGTGAGGAACCATAGTTCTGGGAGTGAAATGTGGTCATGCGCACAATCGGTCTGCACCAATGTGTCGCTGCAGAACTGTTCGCGGGGGCCGCAGCTTGAGTAAATGCGCACACGGAGTGCATCACCCAAATTCGTCTTACCGTTTGCAGGCATCTCGAGTAAACCTAAATAAATCGAATCACGTACTCGTCGAATTTTAGAAACGTGAACGCACAGTAGCCAACGTAGAAGATGCTCAATGCAAGCGTCCACTTGTTGTTGTTCGTGACACCCTAGGTGAAATTTCGTAATCCGCTTCATGAAACCTAGGATACTCCACGTACAAAATTCTCGTTGAAAGCGGGAATAACATGAGCATTTCCACTGAGAGGTACGTGTCAAAGCCAGTAGTTTGAGACATATGATTTAACAGTACATGTTGGTTCGATCTGTGAATTGCGTGTCATCCATGGCATTGTGCCAGAAATATGGTCCCAATTCGTACTTACCGAATTGGTTGACTTCACATAGTGGAGCTCAGTCGTAGTTCGATGTACTCAAGATGACACAACGCACAGATATAGCTTGAGCCATGACAACGACAGTGAGTCAAAAGGCCAGGACTGAAGAGATCGTGCTCACCTAGATATGACCAAAGTCAGAACTCTGAGGTCAATCTTGCGCTTGACAGCTTTCTGTTGTATATGTGTGTCAGCGTCTTTCAATCTGGTCAAGCCGGGCCATACCTCTTCAGCTTCCGTGTAATCTACACGCAGGGCATCCTTGTGTACTGCCTCCGCAAGCGCGGGATCCAGAGGGGAGAAGAAATGCTTCCGTTTCGCTTTCTTGCCTACTTGCGCCTGATAGAATGTCCCCTCCGCGAGTCCCCGTTCGTCAGATACAGCTTCAATGTCTTTCAGTGACGCCGATTCCGATGGTATCTCCGAGATCTTGATCGTATCGGGTTCATGGAGTGCAGCTGCAGTCATCTCGGTCAGGCTAGCAGCGTTGATGAGTGTGGGCGAAAAGCTAGAGTGGATGGAGGAACACCCCCTTCGATAGCCTCTGCACATCTCCGTGTTACCGCTTACTCGGCACAATATGGCGCGCTGCTCGAGAAGAAGCAATTCGGCTCGCACCTGTAGCTTCTTTAGGTCATAGGACCCTCTTCGAAGCCCTCGTGGCCACAGGTGAAGAGCTAGTTCTGATTCTTCGATGCCTTTCAATGCCTAAGAATCAAAATACCTCGTGCAGCTTAGAATCTGGATTCTGCCTCACCATATCAGATGCGGAAGGTCACTGGGTACGTCCCAATTTGGGACTGGAAATGAACGTGATTACTGGCGCGAATGGACGCCATATTACTCAAGCGCCGATGGGCACAACACAACTCTTCACACAACGTTCGACCTTCGAATGGGCATCGACATGTCTAGCCTGCTATGCTCAGTTCGGCCACGTGATCTTAGTATGCGAGTGTAAACGCAGGGGATGTCACTATCCTACGAACCTATGGGCCACGCGTCTCGCTTGATCGAGCTGCGAAGAAGTTGCCCTCGCCTCCGTCTGCGTCAGTGTAGCAAGGAGGTATTGAGCTACAGTAGCTCGTGTAAACGGGCTCCGATGATGGAGTGCGTTTTGGCGTCGCTGTACACACCTGCCACGAGGAATTTTCTTCTCGCGATCGCATCGCAACAAGGGACGGTGTCTGTCAGAAACTTACAACATCTCGTCCCAGATGGTCACTCCGCCAGGCTTACTGCGGTCATGTCGAATGATATCGGGTTTACTGTGAGATATCCACATATCTACGATACGCAAAGTTCTGATCCTGTACGGCTATGCAGCGCTGGCCCGTGTAATTTGCCAGGTACAGAAAACCCGGCGTTTCAGTGTGGGACAGTGCTCTGGTGACTCTATAATATCCTATCATATCCCCTTTCATGTTATCGTATCCCATTTTATCCTATCCTGTCATAACTCTTCAAGGAGTCTCCTGCGGGCGAACAATGAGCTGCGTGGCGCTAATTTTGTCATTCTTCAGCAGATCACAGCCCTCGACGATCCCAGCCAAACCGCCGGAGAGAGTCTGTACGCGCGTGGGCTGCGAGGTCGAAAATGTCAGTACGTGCACCTATCAGCCACAGCTCAACACGTACCTTGATCACGCCTTTCTCCACAAGTCCAGTGAGCGTCGACCAGACCCTCTTGCTCTCCTCGAGACCCGGACCCGTTGCGCCTAAGTGTAGTATCACATGTCTCAGCTGGGACGCTTTCTTCACCGGATCGACTGTCCCCGGAAGGAGGATGACAAGATAACCGCCAGGTGCAGTGATGTCAAGGCCGCGTTCTGCGTTACCGGGATTGAGATGATATCGTATACAATCTCTAGTGGCTGAGACGTGATCTTGGCTATCTCTTCGCTCAAGCCGCCGAGTGAGAGGTTCCTGTCAAGAACATGACTGGCTCCAAGTTCCTTCAGTTTGTCCGCATTGTGCAGCGAGGCTGTTGTAATGATCGGCGAGAACCCAGAGAGTTTTGCGATCTCTAAAGCTGTCACAGGATGACTTTTCTTGTCTTTGATGCGATAGCGAACGACATATCAAACTGCCCGACACAGCCTGATCCGCCTAAGATCACTATAGGTTTTCCTGAGTATGTCCCACGCCCGCCTTCTTTCCAAAGCTGGTATAGATCGACGCCGTTCAAGGTGATACTGTGCGTGAACTAGCCCGATATAGCTGTAATGGCGGTACATGTACATAACGACGGTCATCTCCGACTGGGCTATTTTCTACATCGGATCTTTCTCGTTATACAGTGAAAGCACGAGGACTCCGCCTGTAACAGTAAGTCTTAGTGAGATCATCTGTCACGTCTGCACCGAGGGCTCACCGCTCACCGCTCAGAGATCACATCTAGATCAACTCCAGATCTATGTAGTGAGTGGCTTGTGATCTTGGTGATCTAGTCGCGCAACGCAATTGCTGGACCCAACCCTGGCATATCCAACGATCTTTTGTCTTAGTAACGCCAACTCCAAAGGGGCAATCTCTCCAACATGCCAAATAGGGATCGCCCGCACTTTCTGCGCCTCCTCTGACTGTGAATGTAGACGAAGAGAGCCATAATTGACACGAGAAGGCCTCATTCCCGAACATCAGGCGTAGGATCTAGATCATGCGGATGCATTACTGACGTTGAAGCGCACTGCGGAAATAACCCGGCAAAGGCCGTGTCTACCTCCCGCTTCTATATCGAAGAGAACGTTTTATAGAAAACAGAGTTCGCCAATAAAGCCATGGGTGAATTCAGCTATTCAGTGGTTTGCACAGTCGAGAGAATTATAATGAACGTTTGCCCGATCACCAGGAACGAAGCAAAGCAGCCTGCGCCAACCACGAGGGACGTGAGTCTAAGAGTCATGATAGTCAGTCCGCAGTAGCGTGGGTGATTCCAGACTAACCGTATAGGGCGAGACGGTGAAAACTTGTGTGTTGATAGCAGAGAAACCTATATGCTTGATGAGCCGCGAATTTGGACGTGTCATTCTGTGCATTACAGGATGCGCGTTCATCGTCTAGTCACTGTAGGCAGGAAGTGTGTGATTGTACGTTGACTAAGAATCAGATCACGCGAGGTGCATGAGAGTTTCAGGATCTGCGCCACGAGCGCCAGGGTCCGAGTCCACGGTTATTTTTCGGGTTTCCTTGTGCTTTCGATCAGTCATGCATTTGAGCTTGACTATCCTTGCTATGCTCCTGTCAGCACGCAAATTTCGCAACGCGGCCAGATTCCACTCTTAAGTCTGCTCTCAAGTACACCAATTGTAGAATATGCTCGTCGGTGCTCTCATCCTCTAAAAACTCTGACCAATCCATTGGAAGGGTCTGAGTGTGTACTGCACGAGGGCATTCATTTTTCACAAGTTCGAACAAGTGGATGGCAGTGTGGATATCTCCCCACCATACATGACTAGTCTTTCAGGTTCACAATAGCAAATCCTTTCCCGTCCAGTCAGAATGTGGCCGCTGTTCAGGCTTTGTAGCCAGCTGACTCTAAGTTTTGGAGCTCTACGATGGAAATATGGGTTATTGCTATGATCATGCGAGATACGACGGGATCGTCGAGGTGCTTTCTGACGGCATCGCATGCAGCTAGATGGCAAGTGCGCATCATCCTTTCGGAGTGGGAACAACATGCGAATAATGTGGAGTACTGGAGCGCACACTTTTAACGTGGCGTTGAGTAGACTCCATTGGCGCCGGCTATGCACGATTCAACACACCCGGCACCTACCACTGAGTGCTTCCTCAGGGTGCATCAAGGTTGTTCATTATTCTCATGTCCTTCGTGTGCTCCCTGAATCCGACAGATACGCCTGGAGGACGTCTTATGTGCTGCGCTGGCCTCGTACGACTAAACTTGAGTCCGCCAATCAGAACGAGGCAGAAGAGGCGCCTGTGTCATTCCGGCCGCCTGCAGTTGGGCGCTCGTTGCCACCTCACGTTCTACCATCAGTGACACTTCAACGCCGTTCAGGACTGCAGGAGGATTAGGGTTGGGGAGAAAACCCCCATGTAATTTACATCGATGTAAATTACATGTAAATTACGTATATTATACGTATTATATACATCGGCCGTCAGGAGGCAGGTATATAATGTAAATAATCCTGGTTGTGACGATGAGTGTGGCCCAAGCACCTGGGGCCCCGAATGGTAGCTGGCTGCTGACTTATCTGGATTTTGTCAGAGAAGCATTAAATGTACAGCTCTTGATCCCACAGCCTCTTTAAGCTGTCCTTTTACTGAGTGCCTTTGCCTCAATACGGACCTGACATCCAGTTGGCCTGGGAGGAGTTCATATCCTTGCTACTTGCTAGCAAGTGACCATAAATTATATTACAGGGCTGGTAACATAACAGGAGATACAACACCAGG